>JASUDE010000344.1:0-51729 GCA_034509685.1 Colletotrichum cereale | reverse complement strand
GTGCTACGGCAGAATAGTGGGTCCGACGGAGCCGGATCTCGGTAACTGCTCCGGCAAAGCCGGAGATCTCGGCCGGGCTCTAGCCCGTGACAGTTATAATTTTACTACTATAGACCTTAGCTAAATCTTTTAGCAGACTGTTCCCTTTATTATTATTACTATTACTAGTAATAGGCGGCTTGCTTTTAAGCGGTTTATCCTACTTCTTTTTAATATATAGAACTACGTTCTTAAGTATATACTATACGCAGAGTTATTAGGCTGTATTTAGTAGTACTAACTTAGCTGCGTTCTTAAGGGCTTTATTAAAGTTAGTAATAATAATAGTAGGTAGGGGTATCTTCTCCTTTTTAAGTAGAGATTTTATCTATAAGAGGGCCTATTTAAAAGTATTTTTATTTTTATTAGATACTAAATAAAAACACGCGTTAAAAGAGGTATGTATAGTAGTAGTGCTAATAACTTAAAAAAGTAGTATTTAAAAGCAGTTAACTTTAGTAGAAAAACGTTAGTAATAGTAGTATTAATAGTAGTAACTTTACTAGTAATAACGTACCTTATAGGTATTATCTATTATTAATAACCTAAGGTATTATTACTATAACTTAAGGTAAGACTAATATATCTAAAAAACACTAGTTATTTTACTACTACTACTATAATATATAGTATAAAAGGGTATTTTATTACTTAACTTTAGTATGTTAATAAATAGTTAAGTAGAAGTAAGAGGGCTGTATTTTTTATAGTAAAGCTTACGCTAGAAGTTTCTAATGTTTTAGGTAGTAACTATAATACCTTCTTACTTATAGAGCTAGTTAGTAATATCTCTTACCTTTATCCTTACCTTTAATAACTACTTAATACGCTTTATTATAGTTACTTTTACTACTAGTGTTAACTTAATATCTGCTTATGTTTAGCTTAGAATTTAAAAGGTAGAAACGCCTATTAAATTACTTACTAGAATACTCTTATAGTTATAAGTCTTATAGCTAAGCAGCACTTCTTATACCTATTTGTCTGTTATAGCTATATAATAGATCTTACTAGTAAAAAGGTAGTTTAACCTCTTACTACTTATATCCCTTTTTTAGGCCCTACTTATAGGCTTACCTATGTAGTTATAAAGTATATTAACCTACTAGCCCTTATTAGACTGTTACTTAATGTAAAGGGTAATACCTTTTTGTTAATACTGCTAGCGTATGCAGAGGTAATACTTATTAAAGGTTAGGGCTCTAACTGTTAATATTGTTAGTATAGTGACTGTTATATAGATTATAATTTCTAAGGTAAAAACTAATAGGTTTTAGAATGCTATATATTATAGAGCTAGTTAATTAATGCTAGTAATAAAAATAATAATAACGTAACTGTAACTACGCCTAGCGGCTAGCGCGTAGGGGTATCCTAGTATATAAACTGGATTTTGCTAGTAGCCCTGTAAGAAAAAGATTGTACTTTAGGGTAGCGGTATATGTGTGAGGTTGGGCCTGTTGTGGTGGCGTGGTGAAGCTGCTGAATGTGGTTAAATACGGCTAACGACCATTCGGCCTACGGCCAAATACCGTCAGTCTATTTTGCTATGTGCCAAACGCCAGCAAGCGCCAGCCCCCAAGGCTGAGATGCAGCAGGCGCAGAGATACGCAGCCAGACGGTCTTATGTTAAGCCGTTGGGCCTAATAACAGGATTGAGATGAAAGGAACCCTGCTTGCTCTGCACCGCCCAGACGTCACACTCGACCACCCACTCTCTCACCTGAACAAAATCCGGTTGCGGGCCTCGGATATGTACAGTCGGAATGGCGGAAGAGGGGGGGATAGCCCAGCAGCGAGAGATGAGCTTGGCCGGCGGGCTGGAAGGAGAAAGCGGAACGACCACATGAACGCAATTCCCCCTTGGCGGGAGAAGGAGATCCGCAAAGCCCAACTCATGTCATTGCTGGATAATATAAACCAGAGTCAGTTTCCACCTGCGCGTTTATGTGCCTTGGTCATTACTCGGGCCTTATCTAACACGGCCGTCCACGTTCTTTTTTACACTCGTCACTGGTTACGATATATTTCCCAGTCATTGACACAATCTCCCCCATCACAGTCACTTCCCACACATATCCCACCTAGTCTAATCACCACCACCACCACCACCACCACCACCGACAAGATGCAGTTCTCCATCTCCAAGATGGCGGCCCTTTTTCTCTTCGCCTCCGCAGCGTAAGTTCCATTGTCTTTTGGAAATCCCCCCCAAAAGCTGCAACTAACACCACCCACCAGGTCCGCCGACCTTCATGACAACTGCGCATGCCACAACGGCGACAGCTACAACTGGCGCATCACCATCAAAGCCTGCGAGCTCTACGCCTCCAAGAAGTACGAGTGGGGCCCGGCCAAGTACGACACCCCCAGCGGACGCGTGAGTTACCTGAACCCTCCCTCTCCCCATTGGCGAGCCCAGAGATGATCCGACTGCGCAGAATGCTGACTCTGTTCCCCTCTTCCAGTGCGTAAAGAGCGAAGACTGGGCGCACCTTGCCGGCGACCAGTGGGAGGAGGCCTGCCGCGATGTCGCAAAGACGGGCTTCGACTGCTTCGACGGCAAGGGCCATTGTACAGCCGACCCGGACGCGGTCCGCGGTAGGTGCTAAGCAAAGCTAAGCCTTGTCGAGTGGAAGTGGCGTGGGCGGCGGCCGGGGGGGGGGAGGGGATCTCGCCCTCCCCCCCCCCCATGGCCTATGGCCCATGGCCCATGAGCCCAAGCCCGGCCGGCACTCGGCCAAGTGGTGGCCTCCCAGGGCTCCCCGTCTCCCTTCGCCTCCTTTTAGCTTCTCGCTATTCAAGCATGCCTGCCCATAAGGCTGGACCCCTGGCTATGCACCGAACGACTCCACCGCCCCAATCCTGGGACCCGTTCATCAGATCATGTTATGGTTGGTACAGAAGGGAAGCTTGTCTGCGCCAAGTCTTCTTTGTCTGCGCAAACAGTCATCTCTCTTATCGGGGGGAGCTGGGCACACACGGAACTTTCCGTCCCTACTGCTTTTTTAGTTTTTTACGTACATGTCAGCGTTGTTGTTAGTGTTTGAATCAATACCCCAAGGAAACCGTACCCTAGCGTACGAACGAATACACATACATGAGAACTATCGAAACATGATATAATTCACCCGTTAATAAACGTTGCTCTCCAATCCATTGTGCTCTATACCGTACTGGTCTCCCTACGCTATGCGATCGATCCCCTCGCGTTTCTACTACCAATCCGTGCATTGTCCCCCTAGATGCCCTTGGCGTTCCCAAAGGAGACGAAGGACTAACTGTTTTGGAGTCGAAATAATACCACGCAATCTCAACTGACCCAGGCCACCGGCACCAACAAGCGCAATCTACAAACTATTGGATTTCTTATTCACAATATTGTGATCAAATCGCGTAGTGATCATCCAACGCCCGGCAGGGTGGACGGTGTCATCCCGCTGTGCAGGGCGGCATCCTTCACCCCCCCCCCGCGCGAACCCACCTGTCATACACGCGCACTTTGTCCTAATCTACCGTGTGTGTATACGCGTACACACACTAATTACATCGCGTAAACAGCGTGAGAAATGGGAGGGGAGGGGGGTGGTGGTCCCATACGATGCCCCTTTTGGGAAGGTCGCCGTCGGGCCGAGCTTACATACATAGTAGTACACTGCTTGTCCTGAGAAATGGGGGGGGGGGGGGGGGGTGAAGGGACCAGAGTGGGGGACATGGCGAGTCGGACACGCTCCGGTGTCGCATCAAGCCTTCCGGGGGTGTGAGATTTCGTCTAGATTGCGGCGTAATAAGGTCGTTATGCACACGTACTAGAGGGCAGGGGGTGAGACAGGAAACAGCAAAGATCGGCGAAAGTGGCCGGCGGGCTGCTGCGTCTGTGTGTGTGTCTTGAATCGCGCACGCTGGCTGCGCTGCCGTTGGAGGTGTGATGAAGGGTTGAGGCCCGAGTGGTGTACCGGGCCAGCAGGGGCCGTCCCCGGCCCAGGACGTTCGCGAACGGCTCGGGTCAGCCTGTGATTGGGTGCCGTTCCTGCGGTCTACCGGGGACGGGGGCTCAAGCGTGGCTGGATCGGGATACACCTTGCCGAAACTCCCTTGGACAAGCAAGGGGGTGGCGGCGGCGGCGGCGGCGGCGAGGTCGTCCGTCCCACCGAGGTCTCCCCGGATGCCCACTCTCTCTCCCTCGCTGTTGTGGCCGCGGCAGGCAGAGTGCTACCCTCCCCGCCCTGAACGCTTTATTCAATGGAGTCTATTCTGCCCATTCCGTCAAAATAAAGTCATCTGCAACACGCGACCACCCCCCTTTAGGGCAGAGGTCCGTGTACGTGTACCACGATGACCTCAACATGCTGGCCACGTTCCCGCTGCGGTGCGCCAGATGTTCGTCACAGATCGTCACGAACCTTGGAACCAGAGAGGTGGCACTGCTTTGCTCATCTGACACCCTTTGGACGATATAGTACCGTTGCATGCCACCGGGCTACGAGCCAACAAGGTGACCCAACCCAAACCTGCGGCCGACGGCCATGTTCCGGCTACGGCGCCCCAATCTCCTCAATAAACTTGGAACCGGGGCCCGGGGCCCGCTCTGCGCTGCCTCGACCAAACCTCGGCAATACGTCCGTACGTGTACGCTCATTACGTGGCACATGACATATAGTACCACCCTCGGTACGTCGTATGTGTATGGCATCATCCGGCCCCCGAACAAACGTGCTAAACAAGAAGCTAAACTAAGCTTCTCCTTTCTCATTTCGTATTCACAGCTTGGCATCTGAACGCCATACTTGGCATCGGAACGCGCACCTAGATCCCGTTCTCCACTTGCCGGCGGGGGAAAGGTCACCAGACTCTTTAATTGCAACTTCACGTGTATAGAGCCCCCCCCCCCCCCCCCAATATCAAGAACGTGAACTGCTTTCTCCACCCACGTCTCGGAAGGGGTTGGCGAGCTCGTCATTCCAGATGCCAGAGCAGTTTCGTAATAATGATGCGCATCTCCGCTGACGGCGAGGCTGACCGGATTGGCGCGGTTGAGTAACAGGTTCGTGATAACGAGTCATTTGGGGGAAAGGAGATGAGGGAAGGGGCTGCATAGGTAAAGTGTTCCAAAAAAAAAAGAACACACTGACTTCTTGCCGAGACAGTCCCGAGACCCGTACGAAAACAGCTTCACAGCGAACTTGTCGTCGCTAGCGTACTTGGCGGACTCCCCCCTCCTTCCTGCTCTCCAGCCATTACTCGGGCACAAACGCGGCCGCTTCCTGGAAGTTACCCCTCTGTGCGGTCTGTCGAGTGCGGTTGCACGCCGACCGCCGTGCCGTCGGGCACCCTGCGGCCGTCGATCTCGATGCCCTCTCGCAACGGCACCCACCGCGGAAACGTGCTCGGCTGGGCGGATAAAGGGGTAGCGTCTCTTCGACGACGGCATTGATGTAAGGCAGCCGCGCGCCCGGTCCCGGCCGAGGAAGTATGTGATGCCGAGGATGCCGTGATCCCGTGATCCCGTGATCCCGTGATGCCGAGGATGCTGATAGCCGAGGTCCTGCTTCCGGCGAAGATGAAGGAGGATGCCATCGGTTCGTCAGCCGCTCCGCTTCGTTGTCGAGGATGTAACTCATAAAGTTCATAGTCCCCTTCGGGCTGAAGCGTCCAGCAGCCACTTGAGCTGGGCGCAGGTGTCGAAATACTCAGCCGGCATGCCGAAAGCCAGGCTTGTTACTGTGCCGCACGGGGTCCGAGACGACCATGTTGACGTCGGGGCCCGCGGTGGGGCCGACGACGCCACGACCGTGGTTCCCGGCCCCGTAGATGGGTCCTCCACGCGGCTCCCCGGTGGTGTAAGACAGTTCATCTGGCGTCTCGTTTGCGGAGTTCTGTGGAGCCCCATCCGGGAGGCGGCCTCCGATGCTGTGATACTAAGATACGTATCCAAGGCGGCCGGCCCCTCTTAAGGTTGCACAGATACACAATAATACTTTACACGGTCGGAAAACCACAGTATAACTGTGATACGTCTAGGGTATGTGGCTTATTGCCTAGACTGGTGTGCAGTTTCATCAAAGAATGGCGTAGGCCTTGCCTCGGGTTGAAGACTGCGATACTAACTTGAGATAGTACACACCAGAGCTACTACTGATTCGAACGCCAAAACTACTATTAAACGGGCCCAGTGCCGGGCGCAGTAGTGATGTGTTTCCCCCCATTGCCGCGTATAGTACATAGGCGTGAATGTATCAGGTATCCTGTAATGGCGTGATCGACACGGCTCCTGGTTGGCAAGCAATGTGCACTCTTTATTAACCAACCCATACCTGGTGGAGCAGTGTACTGGTACCCGTACTATTTTCCTGGAGCAGCATACGTAGTATGGGCAGATAAGCTGCCCAGATGACACAGTTTCCAACCCATTTTACCGGGGCAGCGCCTACCACTGGATTCTCATGAGCGACCGACTGACACGGCCAATTACGTCCTCGTTCGACCTACAAATGTCCCCCATATGCCGCTTATTGGCTACACCGGTCCACCGGCGCCGTGCTGTGAATGGCCCTGTTGCAATCCACCCAAAAGCTTGTTTTGATATATCCCGTGTCGGAAGACCCACTTGGCCTGTCCGGCCCCGCGGGACGCCGGCCACTGTGATCCGCAGCACCGTGGTGGCACTTCTTCTACTGGCCAGTCAAGTCGACGATCGGGTTCAGGTACAAAAGAGATCTAAGTGTCGTCCAGAGAGGTTACGGTGTCTAAAGGCGAGTTGATGAAGGGACGTATTGGTACACTCGGGTGACAATGACGGCAAGGCGCAATAATAGAAACTTGTACAAGTAGTCAGCTTTCAATGAGCCCGGTACGGTTTCTTAGACCAATGCCAAAATACCTCAAAATAGAACCGAGCGTCCCGTCATAACCGTACTTTTCGTAATTCCACGACAAAGGATTGGCGCTTTTCGTTGTTTGACTTTTGTCTAGTCTCCGCCTTCTTGCACGTCGGTGGACCTTTATTGACGATCTCCTCCACTCTCGTGTCTTTCCAGTGCGACTTTGCCATGTTATCAACCGATATAGCACCGTTGGAAATTGGCATCATCACTGTCAAATCTGCAGGGTAACACCAAGTCATCCTCCAACCCACTGTGAGCATATCATGGTGGATACATTGTGCCTATCTTCCATTGAGTTCAAGCGGCTGTAGGGGTAATATTGACGGCAACCTCCGTACACATCGTACCAAGAAAAAACGACAGCTAGTAACGTTGTGTCTGGTTGCACCGAGGGTGGAGGTCGTCCGCTCATCAAAGTATAAATTGGCACACTACCAATGATTGCGAGCGCATTAATAATACCTTCTCCACCACCTAGAGTAGGTACTATGGTCTGCACAAGCTAGGTCAGCTTCTGCATCAGGATCCGGCAATCAAGTTATGCGAGCTTACCCCTCTGAGTACTGATGCCGAGCTGGTCAGCGACGTTGACGTAGCCTTCGTGTGTGATTTTGCCGCCCTTCTTGATGTTCTTCACCATGTCATCGTCGCCCTGCCAGACGCTCCGGCAGAACGGACAGGTCACGTCGCCCGCGCCGGAACCGCGACGTTTGGTGGCGGCCCACGTCTCGAAACAGTCCTTGTGCATGTTCTGCCCGCAAGCTGCGCGGCACCACACGAGGGTTTCGTCGCTCCCGGTCTCGAACTCGCCAAAGCAGATGGGACAGTCGCCCTCTACAGGTTTGCGATTCTTGTCCCGAGACCCCTCGGACGAGACGTCAATGGGCGGGGCGTTTGCAAAAATCTCTCTGAGTTCACTGGGAACAAGGGCCAGCTGGTACGTGTACTCCATCTTGGCGCGGAGGACTCGTGACATGACCTGGAAACGTTAGTCTCGCTGGGCACGGGCGAATGTGGCGGCGACAAACATAAAGCCAGTGCTTGCATTGGTTGCCCTTCAACGAGTGTGGGCAGGTGCACAACGGGGTCTGGCTGATACGAACTGTGTAAACATTGCCGGTAGAGCCCGTCAGCTGGACCTCCTCTTCGGGAATGTCTGCGGTGCCGCAACGCCGTCGGTCAATGACGTAAAACCTCTGGGTTACGGCACGGTGGTAGACTTCGTCGAAGCTTTGGGGTGCTTTCGGCCTGTATCGACGCAGTCGCTTCTCGGGTTTAGTAGCGGCATCAGCAGTCTTTGGCTTCTCCGCCTTGTCGAGGTCAGCTGACTGCGACGCATCATCGTCTGTGAAATTGGCTTTTCTTTTCCGGCTCGGCGATGCCATTGGCTTTGCTACACCCGTCGAAGGTGCTGCTGCTGCTGCTGCTGCTGCCGTGGTGGAGCTTCGGGTCTTCTGGGGTGGTCCGGACCCGGAGCGGGTCGCTGTATTGGAAGCGCGGGGACCCGCCATTGCGAAGGAGTGACAGACGGACGCAAGCCGTCTTGGCGGCGGCAAAAGTGATTGGGAGATGTCCGTAGACGTGATAAAGTAGATGGATGTAAGATGAAGAATTGCGATCGGAGGATTGATGGGAGAGAATTGGAAACGGCGGGGTTGAGGTACTGAGGTACAGTTTGACACTTGATATGGCAGGAACCTTGTGGAAGGAAGGCAGGTGAAGTATCCGTACAGGTATTCGGAGAGTTATAGGCAAGCGCGCCCACAATCCACATCGTCAATGATGGAAACTGCTCGATGTGCACGGACGGATGCGCCACCACCCAGCCACACCACCCCAGGCCCAGTCATGTGACCCGTGAGCACAGGTGATCGCTCTGATTAGTCATGCTGACTAACAGATCCAAGACAGATATCCGTATCTTGTGTTCATGGAAATGATGTGACATGGGATTTTGTGTTTTCCGTGGTTGCGAACAATTCCGAAGACAGATGTGCTTACACCAATCGGTTGTGACACAAATTCTTTCTGGATATCCATTATGTGTAAATACCTTGGCCCGGAAAATGCAGTCTTGGCTCATTAATCCTCTGAACGGGAATACCACCGTCGGTCCATGCGCCATACAAATCAAGAGAAGATCTGGTTGAGTGTGTTTATTATTGATAATGTCATATCGAGTCGCTCGATCAATAGCACGCAAGATCAGCAAACCTCTCAAAAGGAGGAATTCTTTGCACTCGGAACTCGTTTCTTCACAGTGCTAGTTACGGCTGGTAGAAGCGTCAAATCGTCCCCGATAAAGTATATTCTCGCCCAACGAAATTTAAAAGGATCAAAAGTCGCCGGGCAACCATGTCTACGGTCGATTCTCGTGTCAAACACATCTAGACGCTGGTATTCGCCTAGAATATCACAGTATGGTTTATCGTCGATGGAATCCTCAACACCCAAACCCGCATACAGGATTTCTTCAGCATTCTGGAAGTGCCACCCGCAGCTTCCGCTCAAAGCCGGTCGTGTCGACAGTGAACTCGGCTGACAACGAACGGCCCTCGAGCCCCGTCTACGTCGACGGCGGAGAGCTCAATGTGATCTTCTCCGCGGCGAAGGGGCTGGACGTGATGGTCAGCGTCGACATCTCCGAAAAGGCGCGGTACAGTAGCGCCATGTTGTTCAACTCGAACGTCGTCGTCGGCGGTGACGACGAGATCCTCATCCACCACCCGAAGTTCGTGCCAACACCTTTTTTCGAGAAGCCGACGCATCCACCGGGCGAGTGCCACGGGCTCCGCGGTGCAGAGACGCGCTTCGGGCAGGATGAGCAACCTCGTCTGCGGCGAGAACACGAACATGCTCGCCAGATATAGCAATGCGTATCGGACTTGACACGGTGTCCGGAAGCTTGCTCATCATAAAACCATATGGGGGCTAGGGTATTCAACTTGAAAGGCTGCCAACGACTTGGAGACTGTCAGCGTTGCCAGCTCGGACCCTCACTGATATCGTCGGAACTTCTCCTGCTCCTAGCATCCGACCTTGCCATCTGCCGGGCGGCTTCTCCGCCCAACCCCACCCGCGTCACACCCGCTCCAACCCCGCAATCACCGAGTACCGTAAATCTACAGTTCGGTCACTGTCCCCTGCACCCTGGCGGCTCTGGCTCTCGGCATATCGTTTTGCGAATCTTTCCATGCCTGCGTGGCAGCTGGGTCTCGTCTCGAGATCGTGTTTCCGACTTGAAACAACCGTGAGTCCAGATCCCATGTGGACTCATTGAATGGCATGTCACGCTTGAGACCACGACTCCAGCAATGTCCGCGGTCACAGACACCCTGTGTCTCCTCTACGCTCCGACAGGAGGGAGGGAGCGCGAAGCGTGCCACACGCTCGACCCCGACGGTTTCTACATCCGACACCCACCGGAACCGCACCTCCTTGACGCATTCATCACGCCCGACGACCGGCTGTTCCAGACGATCCACATGGGCGCCGCCGTCGTGGACACCGCGCAATGGATCCTGGTGGTAGACGGCCTGGTCGCGCGGCCCTTTGCGCTGTCCCTCGACCAGCTCAAGCAGCTGCCGCCAAGGTCCGTGACGGCGTTCCACGAGTGTTACGGCAGCCCGCTCACCCCGCCGACCACCGCGGCTCGTCGCATAGGGAACGTCACCTGGACCGGCGTCCCTCTGTCTGATCTGCTGGCCCTTGCGCGGCCGCTCGGCGACGCCGCGTACGTGTGGTCCGACGGGCTCGACCGTGGCACCTTTGGCGGTGTCGCCGCCGACCGCTACCGGAAAGACCTGCCGATTGAAAAGGCGCTCAGCCCCGAAGTCATCGTCGCGTACGAGATGAACGGGGAGCCGCTCAGCAAGGAGCGAGGAGGCCCCGTCAGACTCGTCGTTCCCGGCTGGTTCGGCACCAACATGACAAAGTGGCTGTGTCGACTGTCAGCGCAGAGCAAACGGGCAGACGGGCCCTACACGACCACGTTCTACAACGAGGTCGACCCTGCGGACCCGGGCGGCGGGACCACCCGGCCCGTCTGGGAGGTCGAGGTCAATTCAATCATCACGAAGCCACAGCCTGGGTCGGTTCTTTCCGCCACGGGCGTGCAGGTGGAGGGATGGGCGTGGTGTCACGAGCATGTGGCCAAGGTCTCGGTGAGCGTTGACGCGGGCGCGTCATGGTCCGACGCGGAAGTGAAGCCGAGGACGGATTTCGAATGGCAGAGGTGGAGCGTCGTCTTGGACCTGATGCCGGGAGAGCACATCTTGATGGCCAGCGCGGTCTCGGAGTCTGGCCAGAAGCAGCCGCTTTCAGGCCGGCGCAACCATGTTCACTCGGTGGCCATCACAGTGCAAAATGCACCCACGAAGCAATGAAGGCTCTCGTGTTGCCGATACCGATTCCGCCTCTCACAGTGAATCCGGCGGGGACAAGAAGAGAGAACATTGTAAACGGCGGGCGAAGTTTCTACGGCGAGTTTGTCATTTCGCTTCTTCATCTGTGTTGGTGTCTTGCTGGAACAAGGCACGGGTCTCTTTCGGTAAACAGGACGTGGCGTATATATCTCGACCGAATGACATAGATCATTGTGTACGGATAGACACTGGACGAATCTCCAGAGACGATTACTTACCCTACACTGCGGCTCAGGTAAGTTAACGAACAACAAAACATGTACAGCTCTTGAAAAAGTCCCGTTTCCAAAACTTTGACTTGACTACAGTTGGGCCGAAATACTGCGAACCCAGGCAAAGGGCGATTGCACAATGCCATAGGGCGGCGTAGGGGATTTCACTCGCTTCCGCTTCCCCCCATCATCAAACCCGAAACAAGACGCGACCCGCCGGGGCGCCGGGAGCTCGCCGCCTGGGGCCCCAAGACCCCGGCATCTGTCCCCCAAAGCGGATGGCTCCGTCACGGACTGCAGAAGGGCTTGACAACGGTTTGCAACGGGGGAGCCGCATGGTGTCGTGTTTCTAAATTTAGGCCAAACGTGCGGCTGTAATCGACGACATGCCTGGACTTTTGCGCGCGCGCTCGCTCAGCCGCAAGACATGGTCGTTTCGTTTCGTCAGGCACTCGTCAACACACCGAGCATAGTCCCGAAGTTGGCCGTCCCAGGGGAGGCTGCGTTTCAAGTTGGATTCCTTGTTTACTAGATTCGCCACCCTTTTGACGAAATGACATGGTCACACTTTCTCAGGGGCTCGTAATGCGATTGTTGAACCCACTAGAAACCGGAATGCGCATTGTCGAACGAATTTACATTAGTGGAGATGGAAAAGACGAATGGTGATTGCTACTACACTCCCATCCAACGAGGCAAGGGTGCATCGGCTGGCCCACAGGCCGATGTCAAGTAAAGGGTCGTCTCGTATTCATATACGAGAGACGATCTCCTTTTTCATCAGGCCCCGTTGTCGTTCATACGCAAGTCTCAATTAGCAGTTGCCCTGCGTTATCGGGTGTCTTGTGCCGTATTGGCATATTGTGGATATTAGATACAGGCCAGAGGTGGCAATCATTGCGGGCTATACGTATCGTATGTGGTTTTCCCGGACCGGGTCATTATGCCGCAAATAGAGGTCTGGAATGATGTAGACAACAAACTCAATTGGGTGACGTTTACGAATTCTTTCTGTTAATTAGATCAGTCAAGTACCTGACCAACTTGTCCGAGTTGATGGTTGTCTATTTTAAAGAACAAAACACCATACATAGCCCTTCTACTAGAACATCTTCCTTGCCAACATAAAGTACTTTGTGTACATGAAGCACACGATTACACGTTTCGGTAAGCAAAGCGGCCGTGGAGAACAGCACCTCGTCTTCAGTACTCGAGAGATGATCAGTGAAACCCGATAAATAATTTGATCCTGGGCTATCATCACCCTGGTGTTTCGGTGTCCCGGCCATCGCATATCATCACCGTCGTCATCGTTGTTCCGGTGTCGACACCTACTCAGAGAGATCTCGAATGTGCAGGTAGTAGTCCCGGTTTAACCCCTCACTTTGCAGCCGCTAGCTCTAAAGATGAGCGACTGCCAGATCATCATTGCATAAAATTGGCAAATAAGAAGTCTTGATACATCATAAAACAGCACAAATGGTTGCCTTCTCGTCCAAGACATAATGTAATGCCCTCCCCCCACTCGCCCTCGCCCTAGTCTGTCTGCCTTGCGCCCGACGTTGCCTTGTGATGATGGTCAGTAGAATGGTTCGCCATCTCAGTCCGCGTGGTGTTGAGCTAGATTTCATAAAGTCGGACCCGTCGAATATGCATGGTACTTTCCCGTGAGTGGTGAATGCTCGCTGCACCTCATGCCCCTTGTCGAGCTGCCTCGCCGCCATTGGGCGGTTCGACACATCTCACCATGCACCTCATCGCTGGCAGCTCCATTGGGCTTTGAACAAATCCATGGCGGCCACCGCACAATTCATAAAGCTGCCCCCCATGTCAACTCGCGTGGCCGCCGCCGCCGCCATGTCTAGCAGCCCCCCATCGCACTCCCGACTCTCGTCACAAAGTCCTGTGCCGCCGTGCGCCGCTGTCAACGACCGTTGCCGATAGTCGAAACGGACTCGAGCCCCGCTAATATGCCTGTGCCGCCGACCGCAGAGGAATGGGAGAACCATCGGAAGCTCATCGCGGACCTGTACTCGCGTCGGACCCTCAAGGCCATCAGGGCGCATCTCAGAGATGCGTATGGATTTAACGCGACGTGAGCACTCGCCTTGGCCCACAACGTCCTTGCGACTAACACTGATGGGGACGAATAGAGAGCGTATGTACAAGGGCCGGTTGAAATCCTGGGGAATCGAGAAGAATAAACGGCATAGTAAGACGCGGCCACTGCAAGACAGAGCAGGCTCTTCCGAAGGGACTTTACAACTACAGCTCCCTGTCACGACCCCCAGCGACAACAGTTGTATTAACGAGACCCGTATCCGAACCTCGCCTAGTTTCCCATCCGCACTGACACCTCCCTTTGCATCGCCCTACCCCATTGACACCGGGGTGGATTCCCGCTCCACGACCTACGTCGGTACCCCGGGACCGGCATCGTTCCCACCAACACCGGCGACAACCGCGGGGTACAGATCGCCCACCGTCTACGACGCGGGGGACATAAATGTGGATCCGGACGGACTATGCACCGAGATTGTGAACATTGCAGTCTCGATACTGTCGAGACTGGTCCGAGAAAGGCCCGTCGGCGCGAGCTTCGAAGACTGGACACCGACAGACGACCATATCGCAATATATCGGACACTGCAGGAGGACCTCAAGCACGAAAGCCACATCAGAGGCTGCCTCGTAAATAACCCATCTGCGGCAGCCACTGCCTCCTTGGGTGAGCACGTCAAAAACCTGCTGAAATCCTACCATCCGACAATGCCAATCGGTCTCTTGAGCACCGTCAATCAGTCGATGGACCCTAGCACTATTCACGAACTGGCCCGTTGCCTCGCTGCCTCTTCTGTCGTCGTTCTACCACGGAACGACGACTTCATCCATCTAGCGCACAGGCTCCGTCGTCTGCTGGCCATCACGAGCTTCGAAAAGTTCCAGCAGTTCATGGAGGGGATCTGCGAAAGCCTCGAGACCAAGGTCGTCAAGGTCCTCGGGAGGAGAAGCCTGGTGACGATCTACCTGATGTTCCTGCTCAGCGCCAAGAAGACGAAGCGCGAGCGTAAGCCGGACAACAATATCCTGAGCATGGCTCTGACGAGCATGGCCCATGTTCAGCATTCGTACCAAGACGACCCCAAGCTGATTGTGCAGCTGAGCCTCTTCATCACCGGCTACTGCACCCTCGCTGCGCCGGAGGGAAAGTTCAATGAAGAAATCCTCGACATGGCGGAAAGCTGCTGCAAGCGGGCCGAGGAGTACCTAATTAAGTTGGAAACGACCGTCGGGAGCACAGCCGCCGACATCAGGGATGCCAAATCCCACTACGGGAAAAGCTGCTCGTTGCTGGCAGACTGCCGCTATGCGCAGGGTAACGAGGCGTACGAGGGGTACCGCGAGGAGCTCCACACCTCTTCGCGCATGCTGCTGCTGATCGCGATCTCGTTCCACGCCGACTGCTCGATGGCGACCATGGCGCAATTCGAACGACAGAGGCAGAAGTTGGAGCGGTGGTGCCATGGCGCAAACGACACTCCGCGGTTGCAGGTCCTGGAAGATATTGACGAACTCATCCGCGGGAACACGATGCGCCCGAAGAACGGGCCTCTTCTCCCAAGGCTGCTAGCATTAGTCAGGCCTGAGCTTCCAGAGCGTCAGGTTTCCCAGGTGTTGCGGTTCAAGGCTTCTGACGAGTCTTTGGTTACTGCGGCCGGATGAAGAGACGACTGATAAACCCCCTCCTTCATGGTAAGAAGAACTACGTACGGTTCGTTGCGTATCACGACGAAACATGATAGGATGTTGTCATTGTGGGAACATCACGATGCACTCACTCAGCGGAATGTGCCTTGATAAACTTGCTACAGCCCCCCTTGGAGCAAGATAGCCCAAGGTTCTCGAGGATGCATGGTCCACTGATTAGACCAAGCGGGTGTAGGCTGGCAGCCCGCAGATTCGCACTAAGTGAAATACTTGGTACGTCATATCCGCTCATTCTGCGATTTCATCCATCTCGGTGTATCTCGGTGAGCCCACCGAGATACACCGGGAGAGGCCGGACACAACCGTCCGCATCACGGCCCTGATCACCGACGGCTCCGTGGCGATCGGATCTCTCAATCAACCTCACCCTCCCACCAAGAAAAACACTTGATCCCGCATCCAATTTTTCGATTCCGATTTGCCACGATCTATTCATCGCCCACTGCCCTTCCCTTTCGAACTGGTTGGTCTGACATCATCCAGGGGTCCTCCCCCAGTTTACTTCATCTTCTCCACGCAAAAGTGGCCCTGTTTATCTCATCTTGCTGGGCCGTGATGTAATATCGGGGTGACATCATACGCACCTCAACTGCGCTCGCCATGGCGTTCCGGCGACTGACGTGAGCTACTTAAGCGGGCAGTAACTGTCGGATGAGAAGAATTCTCTAGATCAGATCAAATCAACACAGTCTTACAAGAAACACCAGAGATACCCCCCATCTAACGGACAAAAGACTGAAGTTCTTTCCAAACAAACAAACAAAACACAACTTTCCACTACCCTACAAACCATCAAAATGTCCGTCAACCGCAACGTCGATTCCGTCAACAACAAGCAGGGCGAGTTCCATCCTAGCGTCCCTCGCTCCGAGCCTCTCACCACCAAGGGCGTAAGTTCCGACCCGTGCCATGATTCACCCATCAATCAGTCATCACAATCTAACAAAGAAGCAGCACGCCCCGGGCACCAAGGTCGGCAACGACGCCTACCCCGAGTTCCACGCCCAGGCCTACCCCGCCGGCACCGCGCCGCGGGAGAACACCTTCCAGCCCAACGTCCAGGAGACCCCCGGCCAGGCGCTGAACCCCGAGGCCCAGACCTACACCGCCGCCAACGACTTCCCCGGCGCCACCAGCGCCGACGTCCACACCGGCCTCGGCAAGCCCGTGCAGGGCCAGACCAGCGCCGAGCTGCACGGCGCCAACCTCGGCCGGCGCGACAAGGAGAGCGCGGGGCTCCAGGGCGTCGGCGCGTCCGGCAAGGACAACTTCAGGGAACGCCGCCTGGACGTCGACCACGAGCCGGACTCTCGCGGCAAGACCAAGAACGTCTCCGCCGTGCCCGGTGCGGAAGAGCGGTTGCCCGCCTCCGCCGAGGAGGTTGCCAGCGAGCGTCGCTGAGCCTTTTTCTTCTTTTTTCATGAATTATGTATCACTATTGTAACGTCACGATAGAGAATGTCTTTAGCGTCAAACGGTTGGCATGGAAAGGTTGAATCTGAATTGAAAACTCTCACGCCGTTGAAGTAACGTACTAGGTCGTCTTTTTTTGTTCCGCGTCGTGAAAACGTAAAAACATGATGTATTTATTAAAAGTGGAATTGATCTCAAAAATGAAGCGAGCGTTGCATGCGTTCCGAAATGGTAACCAATCAACAGCTAAAAGTAGTTACTCTTTCAGACATCACGACCCTTGGTCTTGCTATCGTCGTTGGAAGGGGGTGTCTTCTTCAGGGCGAGGATGATCTTGTCATTGGCGGCATCGCCGGTCGCGTTCCACTTGAGGGAGTAGATGCCGTCGATGGAGCTGGGCGTAGCGTACCACATAGACTCCATGCTGCCCGATCCACCCTCGACAATGACGACGCTGCCGTAGAACGTGAAACCGTTGGTCTGGCGGTCGGGGGTAGTCGAGTTGGGGCTGACGAGACCGACGCCATGGTCAGAGGCGCCCTCGGCGGGGATGGAGAAGGTGAGGTTGGACCAGCTAGGGGTGGCGGTGGAGTTGAGAGCCGTGGTGTTCGGAGCACCGTGCCATACGTTATCGGGAGCAGGAGTGACTTGGGTCAATTAGCTTCATCCATCTCGGTGAGGGGATCAGGATGGACTGTACAGATTACGGGGGCTGCGTTGGGGTCGTTGAACTTGCTATGGTTGCCGAAGTAAGCCTCACCTAGGTACCAAAGTTAGCTTCGGACTCGTATTTCCAGAGTAGCGAATTCCCGGTTAGATGGGCCGGCTCTCCGCAACAAAAAGAGAGACGGGCTAGTCTTGGAACGGACTAAAGCTTCCGAAGAATCCTTGTCGTTCGCTAAGAATAGCGTCGGAGAATGAGCCTCACTACTTACCTCCAGCAGAGAACATGGGAAGACCCCCGATTCCGGTGCCGTAGGCGTAAACCTGGAACGGGGCGTTCTTGTCGGGAAAAGAGGCGCGCGGCAGGTTTGCTGTCGGAACCGCAGCCGCGACAGCTGCGATCGACAACAGGACAGTTCCGATGTGCTGCATATTGATAGTATGTGAAGGACGGACGTTGGGAGGGAAATACGGCTTTGGCCTAAAACGAGCGGATGAAGCTTGGAAAGATTCAAGGGGGACGGTGAGTTGAAAGAGAGTGATGGGCGTGTAAGAGCCGGAGTGGTGGGTGGTTCCGAGAACGAGGGCGGGAAAGGGGAAGGACTTGGTTTAATGTACGTCGGGTCAAAACGATGCACTTCTGGTCTTTGGTGCAAGCGGCAATCCTATAACGGTAGCATTAGTTGGTTGCTCTCACGTGTTCAGAGACGCCAACACACCCCGTCATAGATACCCGATTGCCGTTTGCTATGCCGAACTGCAACTCTGGACAACAACACAAGGTGGAATCCGCAAGTCGTATCGCGTACCGATGAGCCCCAGACTCCACCCTCCCACAATCCCGAAATCCTGGTACGCCGGACGTAGCCCGACGGTATCTAGAGGGTGACATTTCAACTATGGTTTGTTTCGGCATGTGGGAAGAACCGGGCCCCCGTTGGGATTGTAGGAACTCTTCAAAAGCTACTCCATAAATTAATAGTATGTTGTGATACATAAGCCGTACCTATGATGACGCATTACCACTCACGGATCCGCTTTTGTCACCACAGTGGTGGTATTATAGCTTGGATTATATGTCTAGCCATCACCGCTCGTCTCCAATACGGTTACTTTCTATATGGGACCACGTAGGGGTTTGCGTGTCTAGCCCCTATTCAACAGCTTTTCAGCGAGGGCACCCATACAAAAAACGTCAAAGCTTTCATCCTATAGGAGTGCACTATTAAGACTTCCCCTATCCAGGTCCATCTATATTACCAAGTGAACTCTCTAGAAACTGTAATTGGTTAAGGGGGAAAAGAGCAATCAAGATGCAGAAAAGATGGAAACATACGTTAGCATTAGTTGGGATTGCGATTAAGGTTAGGGTTAGTTACGAAGCCTATTACTAGAGTAGGGAATGTGTTTTATAAGGGGTATTAGTTGAGTGGACTATAAGGAAAGTGTTACTATAGGGGCTACCATATTATCCACACGGCTAAATACCCGTACTCACAAGCGTACCCTCAAGGGATGAGGCTTTGAGTACACCAAAGAACTACGCAATCGGTAAACGTAACGAACATCCACTGCGAGGTCTCGAGGCCAAGAAACTAGAAACCTCCCGAGTAAAGAGGGCTTCGGCTAATGATCGGAGTCGGAAATTCCCAACCTGGAGGTGCATGACGAAACCATCGGTCGTCTTGACTCTCTCCCAGTCGCACCCATTACGGGACTGTCCGTCACCAGGACCCTCTCCGCTCCGGGTCGCACCCATTACGGGACCGTCCGTTACCTTGACTCTCTCCGAGTCGCATCCAATGCGGAGAGGCCGGCGATACCGTCCATCGGGCCTCGATTATCTATCTGCGGGGCTCCCACTCAGCCTCAGCTGCTTGCGGGCTGACCCAACTGCGCTTCACAGTATCCGTACACGTGCCACATTACGACCCAGTATGAGCGTTACATCTAGAACCACTCTCTTTCAGGAGACCCTTCACAACGTAGGCTATCCAGACGAAATGATTCTCTATCATCGTGGTTAACCTTTTCCCCTCGTTGAATTGTTCGATGAAATGACGATCTTTAGCCCACATGGGCTAATGCGAGTTGTCGATAGTCATGGGTAGCCACGAGTAGACCTAGTCACGCACTCGATACAAGCGTCATCGACCGCGGCCGAGTTGTTCGAAAGGGGCAACACTCTGCCGGAACATCGATAGGAATATAGAGTATTTCCGTTTGTGGACTATTGCGCTATCTATGTGCTCACCTCCAAATAGACATAACCAGCGAGATACTTAAGCCATCGCCATCCGTTGCTTAGTTCATGCCATCAGCACCCACCCACTCTCCAGCGCAGTCTGTCTACGCTTACACTCGCTCACTGTTCATCGCAGTTTGTCTGCGCTCACTCTCGCTGCAGTTCTATTATTTACGTCTTGACTTCTGTCAACCAGTCCTTCGTTTTCTTTGCTTTTGGCACACATCGCCATCATGATTAACATGCTTCGGTCTCTATCCTTGGCCGGCGCCCTCGCGGCCTCCTTGGCCTCTGCCATACCTTCCTCTGGCTCTCTGCCAGAGCCTAATCTGTTCCCTCGTGCTGCATGCAGCGGCAACACTGCCAGCACGAGAAGCGAGTGGTGCGACCACTCCATCGACACCGACTACACGATCGAGGTGCCTGTTACTGGCGTCACTCGCGAATACTGGCTGGAGCTGACGGACGTTACCGTTGCGCCTGATGGCGTCCCTCGATCCGCCATGGCCGTGAACGGCTCCATCCCGGGGCCTACGCTCTTTGCCGACTGGGGCGACACCGTCAAAGTTCACGTCATCAACTCTCTGACGACTTCCAACAACGGCACCAGCATTCACTTCCACGGTATCCGTCAGAACTACACCAACCAGAACGACGGCGTCAGTTCCATCACCCAGTGTCCCACGGCTCCTGGTCAAACTGAGACCTACACCTGGCGGGCGACCCAGTACGGTTCGACGTGGTACCACTCCCATTTCGCTCTCCAGGCGTGGCAAGGCATCTTCGGCGGCATCGTCATTAACGGCCCTGCCACGGCCAACTACGACGAGGACCTCGGTGTGCTCTTCTTGAACGACTGGGATCACCAGACGGTCGACGAGCTCTACTACAGCGCCCAGGCCGAAGGTCCTCCGACTCTGGACAACGGTCTCATCAACGGCACCAACGTCTACGGCGATGACGACTCTACCTCCCAGACAGGCCACCGCTACAACGTGACGTGGAAAGCTGGCACCTCCTACCGCATGAGACTCGTCAATGCCGCCGTCGACACCCACTGGAAGTTCTCAATCGACAACCACACCATGCAGGTCATCGCCTCCGATTTGGTCCCCATCGTCCCCTACACCACCACGGTCCTTGACATGGGCATGGGGCAGCGCTACGACATCATCGTCACCGCGGACCAGGCCAGCACGGCCGACAACTTCTGGATCCGCGCCATCCCCCAAGCTGCTTGCTCCGACAACGAAAGCTCCGACAACATCAAGGGCATCATCTCTTACACCGGCACGATCGCCACCCCCACCACCACTGGCCACTCGTACACCGACAGCTGTGACGATGAGACGGCCAACCTCGTGCCCTACATCGCCAAGACTGTTTCCGCCGCCGACTGGGACGATCTCCAGACCTCCAGCGTCAGCAAGAACACGGCTGGCCTCTTCAGGTGGTACCTCAACAGCACCAGCATGGTGGTCGACTGGGCTCACCCCACACTCGAGTCCATCATGGACGGCACCACCACCTGGGAGACGGACGACGCCATCATCGAGCTCAGCGAGGCCAACCAGTGGGTTTACTTTGTTGTCCAGACCACGCTCGGCGTCCCTCACCCCATCCACCTCCACGGCCACGACTACTTCGTCCTCGCCCAGGGCAGCGGCGCCTACTCGAGCTCCGTCGCGCTCAACACCGTCAACCCGCCCCGCAGGGACACGGCGATGCTGCCCGCCTCGGGCTACCTCGTCATGGCGTGGGAGACGGACAACCCGGGCGCGTGGCTCATGCACTGCCACATCGGCTGGCACACGTCGGAGGGCTTCTCGATGCAGTTCATCGAGCGCTACAGCGAGATTGCGGCCATCACTAACAACGCCACTCTGTCCGATACTTGCAACACTTGGAAAACTTTCCAGGAGGAGCACAAGATTGAACAGGATGACTCTGGCGTTTGATTTGTACCATTTTCTAAAGCTCACGTTGGGCAGAATCGAGCGTGGTTTCTTTTAGTGTGAATGATTTAGATACTTCATAGCTCCAGGTAATTATCATTCATGATGTAAATATAGATTTTTAATCCTGTTGCCCAGAGTCTTATGAACGTGAACCTAAAAGTAACTTGATCGAAGCTGGGATGCATACATTGACAACTTGTTGATACCAACAGTGGTCATTTTGCAGCAACTGCTCATTGTTTCACCAGTACCGTGCCGCTACATACCCGGTGTTAAGTTCAGTCCAGGTTACGGGGTACGTCCATGAGATTGGTTGAGAAAGATCAGGTGGAAGATACTGAGAGAAAGAATCTAAGAACGAGATCACGAATTGGCGTTACAGCGAGTTTTCGTTGGGGTGATTGACTAGGAAGTTATAGAGACCATGCATTTCAGGGATAGACAGTCAATACAAGGGGAATATTATGTTTACTAACAATTGCGCTTTAAGCTACCTCAACATAAACACACTCTGATTGTGTTGTTAACAACTTCTTTTCCTTAGCAGTTCGATTATATTTGGTCAAAGTTCCTTGGAAAACGCTGTTAATAGTGATCAATCCTCCTCATGCAAGGTAAATCCAAAGTACTGCAGTCCACTCGCACTCGATGGTATAGCAGGATGTTCAGATATACATCTGCGCATTTCACGGCCATTCAATGCAGCTACGAGTCCACAACATAATTGACCCAATATGCTGGAAGTAGAGAAATCCCAAAACGAAGTGAAGGCAGTGTCGCAGGGCGCCGCCAATTTGGAGGGTTTGCCAAAGTAGATGAGGAAATAGAAAGCTGGCTAGATAGGCCGTACCCGTCGTCGAAACGTCTGTTGTTCTTACGCGGTATAGGATGTGCTAGATGGGGGAACGAAGAAGGGAACTCACGGTGTGACATCATAGTCAACCAACAGCCTCCCGTGCGATCCTTTGACGGGCGAACATGAGTTCACCACGGGACGGGCGCACGCCTCCACGGGACGGCCGATGAATCAAAGCAGCAGTCGGCCCACAAAGACATGCGACCTGAGCGGCGTGAAGCAGGCGCCCGGATCCAACCGGTGGATGTGGACCTTACCTTCAAGGATGGCGATGACAGAGCTCCCTGATTTTGAGCATCTTGGGCAGGAGGAGGAGGATCAAAAGAGCGGATGAGAGATGAATCAGCTGAAGGGCTGCATTGAAGCTGTGTTAGAACAAGCAGTTTAGAATTAAGAGAGACACTTGATTAGCATAGAGAAGACATTTGACGAATCTGTTGTTGGGCTCGGTGTCAATCGTTACTCACTTTCTTCCCAGCCATCTATCTGCTATCATTCTGGTCTCGTCATTCATGATGGCAGAACCCATGACTACAGAGTCAATTCGGGTCTGAATCTGGTTGATGGTGGCCGCAAACCGTCGAACACTATCAAAAGACAGGAGGTTTACCTCCAGCACTTTGATGGTTCGTTTTGGGCCTCCACCTTCGGCGCGCTTTTCGTTTCAACTCGTCTGCCAAGGCCTCTCCTTTCGCGACGTTACGGACAGCAAGGATGAGGGTTGACGCGTCGAGCTTGGTGATGATGCGTGCGGCCTCCGAGAGGATCACTCCGGTGGCACCGACCAGGAGTCCTGTCTTTCCTTCGAAACTGGTGGTGGGAGGCGCCAGGTTCGCCTTGGCTTGCCGCCGCATCGAGGCCCAAGAGAAGGCCTCCGACAGGGGTATCTTCTACGATATGACCATTTCGAGTGCACCAATTCCCTGCGTCTTGCAACTGACTTGGGGGCAAAAGAATAACGAATAAGAATGGAAAACAGAAAAACGAAAGCTTGCAACGTTCAGTCCAGCTCTCTGCAACTCAGTCCAACAATCTATGCCGAATATTAGTATAAGTTGATCCCATCACAGTTTTGGTCAACATGCACCAATGATAAATACTGCTACTACTGTACCTATTACAGGCGGCCTGGGTTCAACCGCTAGCGCTGACGAATGCGGAGTAATTACGCTCCAGATGGTTACCCCTGCTTGGCGTACGAGGTACGGATATTGAACCTTGATCGCATCCCTTGGCCACCCACAAGCACACGGAGCCATAGTTCAGAAACTGTGGGCGAGAACTCTCGACTAGTGCGCCTGGAAGATGAAATCCACTCTTCCATGAAAGCGTACAGGCCGACGAGGCCAGCCTAGCGCTAGATCCTTCCGATGATCCCGATGACAGGGCCCACGGAGTCCGAGTAAGTCCGCGGCTTATCGTGTTATCTAGTTTACTATGGCGGGCAACCCAGGAAGTTGTGGTTAGCATCGCGTATTCGTGTTCGCATTTGCTGGCCATCCCTGAACATTGGATACGATTATGTACAAATTGAGTTTGCCCCACCGCTATCATTGGCCGTAGCGTCTTCGCGTCTGCTCTTCATTTGAACGGCAAATAAATACTCTAGAGCACGACGCGTCTTCATCTTTCGCCAGACGTAGTGCACTCTCACTTTCCCTCTTGCCTCTCCCAAGACATATCGCATATCCTCGGTGACGATGCCGCTGCTGGGCTTGCCTGAGACTTTGTTCGCTGGCCATGGCTACGATTCATGGTGGCTTCTGCTCTTGGCTGCCGTCGTCCTCCTCGTCGGCGGCAGCCAACTTGGAGCTAAACCACAAGACCCAAGAGAGCCGCCAGTACTGAAGCCCAAAATACCATTCGTTGGTCACATCATTGGCCTCTTGGGTTTCAGACAAAAATACTTTCGTCAACTTGGGTATGTTAGATGCCCGGTCTCAAGGCTCAACTCCCCCAGACAGCATGACGCATAGTTGGTATTATCGCAGCTGACATCGAGACAGCCTCGAGAATCCAAGCCTGCCAATATTCTCCATGTTAATGGGCGGCTCCGAGAAGATGTACGTCATCAAAGAGCCGCGGCTTATCCCAGTTGCCCAGAAGAACAAAGCCCTGGATCTACACCCGATGATGGCAGACTTCGCGGACAAGATGATCGGCTTTGGACCCAACCTTATGGATTTGTTCCACCATCCACCCACAGACGGCTCCGTCCCATGGATCGACGACCAGCACCCGGCTTTCGTAGCGCTGGCCCCCGGCCCTGACCTGGAAGAGATGAACACCTGCGCCTTGAAGAAAATCTCCAAAACTATCAATGCGATTGGGACCGATTTTGAGACCAAAAAGCTGTATCTGTGGTTGAGGGATTCTTTCACCATGGCCACCGTGGGCGCTCTATTCGGGGACAAGAACTCTTTAACGGCCGATCCGACATTGAGCCAGAATTTCTGGTAAGCAAGCGTCTCCCAATGTCTTTAACTCCCGAAAACAAAATCCAGCGTGTTGACTCCGTCCAGGGACTACGACGCCGGTCAAGCTTCACTTCTAATGCAGCCTTTCCCCTCCCTGACCGCAAGAAAGGCCTACAACGGCCGCGCCAAAGTCCAGCGAGCGCTCAGGAAGTATTTCCGTGAGGACTTTGACAACATGACCGATATAAGCGGCGTCGTCAAGCGGCGCGTGGCCGTCAACCGCAAATGGGGTCTGCCCCTCGACGACATCGCCGACCACGAGTTTGGGATGTTCTTCGTCAGTCTCACAAACGCTATCCCGACACTGTTTTGGATGGTGTGCTACATATTCCGCGACCCTAAGCTCGTCGCAGACCTCCAAAAGGAGGTCCTAGCAATTGCTGTGATTCAGGAGCAGGACAGCATTGCTACCGCTGATGATGCAACTGGCTCCAAACGCCCATGGACTCGAAAGTGCACTTTCCCAGTCGCCAAGTTTCGTACAGCGTGTCCCCTGTTGGTATCGACCTATAAGGAGGTCATGCGATTTACCAACCGCACGACGGGCACGCGTAGGGTCGTCGAGGACACGTTGATCAGTTACACACCAGCCGCAGCATCGGGAGGGGTTGCAGACGAGCAAACCTACCTGCTCAAAAAGGGCGTAAACGTCCAAATCCCCGCCATCGTCACTAACTTTGACATCGAAGCATGGGGCCCAAACGTCTATGAGTTCGACCCAAGGCGGTTCATGACCACCGATAGAGAAAGAGAGCGGGCGCAGAACCGCGCCTTCAACCCTTTCGGGGGCGGCAAGCACCTGTGTCCCGGCCGCTTCTTCGCCGATGCCGAGATCTTGGGCGCGCTGGCCGCCCTGCTGCTCGGGTTCGACATCGAGACCCCCGAGGGCGGCAGGGTGGGTGTGCCGCCGATTAACAACAACCTGGCCGAGGCGGTTGGGAAGCCGCTGACGAGCGCGCAGGAGAATACCTTGGCGAGGATTCGGCGTAAACCAGGATGGGAGGATGTCGAGTGGGCATATGTCGCGGTGAAAGAGGAGAGTTGATTCCCAGAGTACTATAATTACCGCCCTCTGAACCATTTGGCTACCGGAATGATCGGCTTCGCCTCTGCAGCGTATATTTTTACATTGCTGATGTGCTCTGAAATATGGCTACCATAGCCACCCAAAGACAGTTGATTTATGTTGTTTTTTGCAACATTGCGCGTACGAATGGATTTTGCAGAGCCCAAGAGAACATTAGGTATCTTGATCTTGGGTATATCGGAGTTGTCATGCTCTGGATATAGGTAGGCATATAGCCAAGTCTGCAAAGTAGACGACTATGTTTGTTACTTACCTGACATGGATGGTCTCCTGCATGTATTTGCAACCATATGGCCATGTCAGAATGATCCTTGTCGGACTTGAGAAGTGAACGACCGGTGTTGTGCAGATCTTCCAGACATGATTACTGGGCAGAACAGGTGCTGGCAGGGCGTTCCTATTCCTCCTCATCCTTCCGGCAAGCCACCCGCCCAGAGTCCGATCCTGGACTCGAGTTCTGATTTCGGTTGCCAAGTCATCACTAGATACTATAACTATCGGCACACCACAGGCTGGATAGTATTGCCATGAAAGTTGCAGTGACAGCGTATGTTTCAACAGAAAGTGGCCTGCTAGAGCTGTGTGGCTTGGTCTTTGGGAAGTGTGAACCAACGCTTGTTGTTTCAGATCTGTTGGCTTATTGATCGGGGAGAGAACCCTCGTTTAGTGACTAGTTTTCTTTATGCTTCGAGCACAAAAGAGAAACTCGCCATCTCTATGTGGCTAGGATGGACATTTGAATCACCAGAATCCCCCAAAACGACGGCGGCCGGACAATAAGGCCAAGCTGTATTCTGTCACAGACTGCAACAAGTTATCTCCTACGATCATGCGTATAGCAAGTTTTAAACTCTCCCTCAACGCACCAGTCCTCCGCTCACACCGGAACAGCGCTGACAGCAAATAGCTTGCCGAGAGGGCGGAAGGGCCGGAACTTGGGGTACTGTGGAGAAGGAACGCCGGGTCTGCTGTCCGGGGCCGGGCACCACCGCTGACCGGCCGGCTCCGCCATCTCAGCTTTCGGTGGCGGTTAGACGGATTCTAGCGGTCTCGATCTCAAATACGCGGAGAAACAAGAGATTTGTCCAAGACGACAAGGCGCCGGGGGTTCGCCTTTAACCAGGCAATCGGAGCCCAGTCATTTGACAAAATCCACCGCATGGGGAAATTGGAGAACTTTGAAGGGACACGGCAGACCCCAGTCGGTGATGTCGCCATCGACTTCAACATGTCGTGATCAACATCGGCCAATCAGACCAAGACAAGATACGTTTGATCCCCCACCGCTGGTGGCGCGATACATCCGGCAGTGAGAGCCTACAGCGGCAGCTAAGCGATTACAGGAATGAGGCGTCGGGGAATGTCATCATGGATTGATGATGCCATGCGAGCCTGGGAATACGGCAGTCGAAAGTGCTGTCAAGCTACGCAGAAGGGTGGTTCAACAGTACCATAATCGAGGAACCCCTAGCAAAGTGAACACAGTCTAGCGTTCTATTCGCCAATTCCACCGTATCCCTTGTGAGGGCATGCTCCGGTGATCTGGGCCAGGTCTATTGGGGGGCCTCATTGAAAAGCCGTGCGTGGCCACAGAGTTTCTTTCCAAGACACCAACTGGCCTCGAACTTGACTTGATGAGAAAACGCGACCAGGTTACCTACCAATTTGTCCATTGAGAGACGCAGGAGACCCTTCAAACAACAGGTCAACAAGAAGAGAACAAGAGAAACAAGCAGGGACACGAGAACGTCCCAAAGGCGCCTTACGATGAGCGCAACGACGGTTCCCCCACCTGAGAAGGCGCTGGACACGCCCGTGAACGACGGAAGTGGCGCGGACAGTTCCTCTGCAATCGAAGAAGGTGACGAGGGCGTCAACACGAAAGCGTTACTGAGAAAGATAGACGCCAAGCTTCTGCCAGCCGTCGGTATCTTGGTGAGTATCCCCGATGTGCCGCGGTATTTTGGGGGGTGGACTGACAAGACCACAAAAAAGTATCTGCTTTCTTTCCTTGACAGATCCAACGGTAAACCTCTGAGTGGATCCGCAAAGCCAATGCGCAGGATTTTGACACCATCGTAGTGGGCAACGCCAGAATCGAAGGTCTCACCGATGATTTGCACATGAGTAAGTATATAAATGTTGAACAGTTGGGGCACGTCTTCGGATTAACTAGTGGAAAGTAGCTGGCAACCAGTACCTAACTGGTCTGACTCTGTATTTCATCGGTTACGTCCTTTTTGAAGTAAGTTGTATATGCCTGCTTTTCGAGATTCATGTTCACATACCCTGACCTCCGTCTAGATCCCATGCAACATCATCCTCAAGAGGACCACGCCGAGATTCTGGCTTCCATCACTGACAATTGCTTGGGGCATTGTCGCAACACTCATGGGTATCGTGACGAACATGGCGGGATTCTTTGTTGCTCGCTTCTTCCTCGGCGTCACTGAGAGCGGTCTCTTCCCGGGGGTTGTGTACTACTTCTCCATGTGGTATAAGCGCCGCGAGAGGCAGTACCGCATCTCACTCTTCTTCAGCGCTGCCTCTCTTGCCGGGGCTTTCGGTGGTATCCTAGCTTGGGTGAGTCGTTTCCGAACAAGACGTTTGTGCTGTCAAGACGCCTACTAATCTGTCTAGGGTATTGGCCATATGCGAGTTGTTTGGGCGCATGGTTGGAGGTGGATATTCATACTAGTTAAAAAAACCTACTACTCACGCGTTTTGAAAACGAACACTAACTATTAATAGGAGGGCATTGCGACCGTTATCATCGCGACGGGAGCGTACTGGTTTATTCAGAACTACCCCGACACCGCCAAGTTCATTTCAGAAAAGGAACGTCGCTTCATTCGCGCCCGACTTGCCTCCGACAGCGATGCGACCCACGACGAGAAGTTCACTTGGGGAAACGTCATGGAGGCGATCAAGGATCCCAAGTGCTGGTTGTACGGTCTTGCTTTCCACACCATGAGCTTGCCGCTTTACACGTTCTCGCTCTTCATCGTAAGTGCTTCGTGTTGAAGTCTGCAAGTTGCTTGAGGTGAGCAGAAAACTGATCGCTTCCAGCCTACCATCATCAAGAACCTCGGCTACACCGCCGCCGTAGCCCAACTCCTGACCATCCCGCCGTACGCCCTCGCCTTCGTCACGACCCTGACAGTCGCAATCTACTCTGAGCGCACGGGTCGCCGCGCGTTCTTCATCATGGGTTCGTCCGCCTTCGCCGCCGTCGGCTACATCATCCTCCTCGCCAATGGCGACCCGATCGGAAAGCCCGGCGTCTCCTATCTTGGCACCTTTTTCGCGGCAGGAGGGATCTACCCGGCCACCGCCCTCGTCCTCTCGTGGCCAGCCATCAACGTTTCAGGGCAGACCAAGCGCGCCGTCGGCAACGCCATGCAGATCACCATTGGGAACTTGGGCGCCGTTCTGGGAACGCAACTTTACCGTTCCAATGATGGGCCGAGGTACTTCGTCGGTCACTCTTTCGCGCTGGGATACCTCCTTGCCAATGTTGTTGTCTGCGGCATCTTGTACGTCGTGCTCAAGCGCGAAAACACGAGGAGGGAGACCATCGCTCTGGAGGTCCAGGCGATCGGTGACTTGACAGATTGGCCTGGAGACAAAGATCCCCGGTGGAGGTTCCAGTACTAGAGATATCACACCCTCTTATTTGGAAAGAATGATATTAGATTTGAGGGGGGAAAGTTGGCTACCCACAGAATGCTGCCGATTCCAATGGGCGATTGTCTAGCTGAAAACCTGTGTTGGTGATGGTTGGTCATGTCACTGATGTTTTAGGCCTTTGCCAAGATTAGACAGGGGTACATGCAGCCAAATAATATTCACTACCTATTAAAAGTAAGGGGTTCCCCTCAACGTTCAAGGGTAAAAAAGTTCACCTTTCTTTGCACCATATAGTCCGTGTCTTTTCGACTAAGTCAATTTTACTTTGTCAAAATGCAAGGCGGTTCTGCCGAGCCCGCACCATCGGCCGCGCCGTTGTACCCTCCGTTGGAGACGTTCCTCGACCGGCGGCATCCGCAGCCGATTTCTCTCAATTTGGGATTCGAGCGCTTCCGATGGCCTGCCTTTGCTCCGCTCCACGAGATCAAAGTTCTTCGGGACTCTTCGAATGCGGAATCTGAGCAGGACCTATACCAAGTCCAGGCTGACGACGGTACTTTCTCGCTTCACCCGATCGCCAGCGAGCCGTACACCAACCCCCTAATATCCTCACTAAGGACTTCAGTCGACATTCTCGACCATTACGGCTCTCGCGATACATGGGAAGATCTTCATACAGTAGATCGCCCAGAAGACGACAGTGAAGTCCCGTGTGAGTGCTGCGATCGGATGCCATATCGAGCACCGCAGCCACTCATTATCCGCGCAAACTCAAAGGCCTACGTCACCATTAGAGATATTGTCTCGCAAGTACACAACTATGTTATTGACTTGCGGGAGGATGTCCTCGAGGCCTTGGATGCTGCTGGAGAATATGCCGGGGAAAGGGGCCCCGATCACACTTTCTGGGTTGCCTTCAGCGTCAATAGCATCAATATTGAGGAAGCACGGTCCACCTCAGAGCTAAACAAGGCTTGGAAGGATAATGCGGATGCCGTGCGGCAGTTTCGTCCTGGTATGCAGTTTCAAGAGATAAACCAGCCTTTGGTCGAACAATAATAATCTGATAATGAGAGAAATCAAAAAGAGAGAAAAAGTCCAACAAGAAAATAGGATTCAGCATCCATTAATAGTATAAGTCTTTTCCGTTTTTTGTTTGTTAGTTAAATGTGTCGGGAAACCGATTCTTGGAAACAGTTAATGGTTGGCGCCTACAGTAGCAACGATGGTGTCGTTGCTGCTTATCGCTCACCCTGCTCACCCTGCTCACCCAAGGCATCACTTAACCATCTCAAAAGCAGCCACACCTGGGTGAGCAGGGAGGTGAAGAGATCACACTTGGGTCACCTAGAGGTTCCAGTACTAGAGATATCATTCCCTCTTATTTGGAAAGAATGATGTTAGATCTGAGGGAAAGAAGCTGGCTACCCACAGAATGCTGCTAATTCCAATAGGCGATTGTCTAGCTGAAGACCTGTGTTGATGATGGTTGGTCATGTCAGATAGAACTTGTCCTAGATATCAGATCCTGGTCATTGACAGTCATAAGGGTCTCCATGGGAAACATATCATTCAAAAGACAAGGCACAATCCGAAACGGTCTCAAGCTTGGAAGCCACTGGATGCAAAAGTCTTGACGATGTTGACGCATCGCTTTCTATCCCAAAGCTGCACATCAGACCATGTGTCATGCTCGGAACTATTTATGTTGATGAAGGGCAATTTCCTGATGAGGCGGGGTTGGATGCCCGAGTAAGGCGAAAGAGTTGACCAAGGCAGTATATCCATCGGTCAAAGCTGTGTGAAAACACATCAGAAAGGTAACGAAGTGGGAAACACCGAAAGTCAACCCTCTATCATGTTGGAAACCCGCTAATCACTTGGGAAGAGACCACTCATCGTTCCAGCAGGCCCACCACACGTTCAGTTTGTGGTGACACAGGTAGTATCGCGGTTCGTCTTGCTTGTCGTACGCCCCAAGGGGTTTCCAATAAGGAGGGTCAAAACAAAGGTCTCGGTAGTTGGGTTTGACCCTGTAGCGGAACGTTAGAGCCCATGCCACTGAAAGCTTTGCATACCGACAGACGAATGGCTACTCACTTGTATCTCCAGTTCCAGTATGAGTGCACACCGCCCCGGTCCGGTTTGCACATCAGCTCTTTGGTCATTCCGTCCATACACTCTTCGGTATCGATTTCGCGTGTCAAACCACTGCCGATCATCTTGAATATTGGTTAGCGCGTGCTGATTAACTCCAAATATAGCAGTACAAGTGATACTCATGCTAGCAATGGTCTTAGGCGGGAGGGGCGCAAAACCTGAAGAGAATAAATAAAAGATGGGCAGGACAATAACTACCTTGAGTTCAAAACTCCAGGACACACCAATTTTGTCCGTTACACAGAGTCTCTGGACTTCCAATCTGTCGAATTTGCCGCTTAATTGACGGCATATGTCCCGAAGGTCGAGGACATCTTGGTTTCTCCGGTAGGACCCTCTCCTTCCATTGTTGTAACAAATCCCGAAGGCAACAGAGAAGTGAGAAATGATGGCTATTAAGACGTAGCTGAAGTGCATCTTGATGGGAGATGGGTCAGACGGTGCGGCTTGCAAGTAATTGGGTGCGACTATCCGAGAAACGTGGATTTCAAGCCGGGTACTGAGGTTGTTTAAAAGCTGTCCAGACCTTGACAGTGGTAGTCAAGATTGCTCTAATGCTCTTTCTTCATTTCGAAGGCCCTATTCATCACTGCAAAGGTGTTTAGCCACTACGGTAATTCATTGCTACGTGTCAAACAAGAATCGCATGTATCAGCAAGGGAAGGTGTGTGTTCTAACTAACAAAGGGCGAAGCTGCTGCCATCAGCTGGCGTTAGCAAAGGGAAAGCGACTGCCAAAGGTTCGGGTGTTCCAATTGCAGCGGCAAGGGTGAAATCCCTCTTAGACATCCGTCGTCTGTGTAGTTCAATCAAGGTCAGGCAAGGGGTATGCTGACATGATGCCCAAAGGCTGCACAGAAAAGACATCCTCCCTGGGCAGGGGTACTAAGCAACAAGGAATGTGTTCTACATAGGACCTCTTAGACTAATTAACAGGTGTGAACATTGGATTTGTTAGATAATAGTTACATAATGGGTCTGATCAATCGCGATTGTCGTAACCTTTCCAAGGCTGTTCTTAGAAGGACAGCAAGAAGGGCAGTTGAAGCCCAGACTAGGAACCCACAGCTTTGTGATCTATACAAGTCCACAAAAGTGGTTGTGAAGTTGGAAGAACTGCAAACCTTTGACGAAATAGGGTGATATTAAACTTCGCGGCTTGTTGCTCACAGCATAGCTGCATGCTCATTGCGATCCTCGGTAATAAAATGTCCATGCTAACGATCAGACTTATCTTCGTTGACGCAACATAATATTGACCATCAACCTCGCAACGGGAGCCAACACGAGACACCTGACTACTCTGTCCTTTATTGTGACTTGAAACTGGCCAAAGATTTCAAACAACTTTGCTCATGCATTTAGCTTTGTTCTCTATGCCCTTCTCACAGTGCTCCTTCCTACGACCAATTCTATCTACGTATTCGCGTCGGCTCATACCTAACTCTCATCAACATCAGCGACGCCTCAACGTGGCTATCTCGAGTAATGAGCCAGCCAAACGTCGGTATCGTGTCGATGAACTAATGTGAAGGGTAATCAGCCCAGTCTCCCGGGCAAAGTGGGTCCTGTTGTCTAGGTTGAAAGTCAGGCGTATAGTTGGGATGAACCTGACCACCCAGGTAGAACACTTCCAACGTCATGTGCATGCGACTGAAACCCCTCCCAAAAGAACAATACAATCAGCCACAGTGACAGCAGTTGAAAAATACGAAGGACTGTCCAATCAGCTGGTCACATAAGACGAGTCCTGGCTCTTCGACAAAGGAACGGATTCGCCACTTCATCACTGTCACTTACACTATTTCTTGGCCTCACACGGAGAATTCAACTCACCGGCAGCACAATTATCATCTTGCATGTACTCATGCGTAATGCGAACATGTTGACACTTCGGTGACGATCGGAGGCGTTGCCAGCAAGACCACGGCATTGGACTTAGGTCCAACACACAACCTGCCGCCGCCACTCGCAAAACCGCGTGCGCTCGACCGACAAAGTACATGCACACAGAATTGTGGCCGTAATGCTTCGTCTGGGCGTTTCAACTGCGCTACCTGATGCTTGAAAGCCGATGTCCGAGGCTTCCATTTGCACGCCCGCACTTGTCTGCGAGGGGACGCTGTTACTTCTTGGAATAGATACAAGTGCTCGGCGTATCTAACCAAGGTTTACTGTCTTTGCGCGTCCGCATATTCCGCCGCCGCCGCATTCGGAATTCCTGGTAATCTGTGGTGCAAAGGTGTAAGCGCGACTGCAGAGGAGTAATGGCTCGCAACAACTCCAACTGTATTGTCAGGGACAAACTCGATTGATCAGATGCCTTTCTGAGAGCCACTAGATGGAATGCAACAGGCGAAGTTGATAGATCCATTGCCAAGTCTTCCTGTAGCCGGCTATATTCATTTTCTGACCTCGAGCCATGTTTTACGAGAATCCAGGCTCTTGAACAAGGGGCCTTCGAATGGATGGATTAATCAAGGCCCGCGAGCAAAGCAGCTCAATATCGGGTGTGGCGATGTTTCCAAGCACTGTCGTGGCATCGAAAACATGTTCTGTAAATTTCCGAGTGGAGCGGCTGGCCTCTATCTATGGGAACCGGGTAATTATGTTGACGTTCCAGTGGGACCTGGTTAAAGTACTAGCTTCTCCCATGTGTATCTGGAGTCGGGGTGACGTCCTGTGGTAGGTAGCGGAGGCTGGTGTTTATATTAACCTGACGGGTTTTCATTGGTGCGGAAACAGTTTGCCATCTGAGGTGGCGACGCAAACTGCCGAAAGTTCCTGCGCCCAGCCTTCAATCTGGAAAGACTCTTCGGGGACTATGCGTCCGTCATTCTTCATAGGTCTTTTTTTGCGGGGGACGCCTCGATTGGCGTGAACCGGTGGACAGGCTTAGATGGGTGGTATAGCGCCTCCCGGACTATACGAGGCGTTCGTTCAAGCTTCGCGGACCGCCATTCGTGCAATTCGCAAACAACTCTCCGCGCATTCAAGTCACCGGAGCAATCTAACCTACAAGGCATGGAAGAGCATTCATGGAACCATGGCTCGGGTTTATAAAGCCCATCATTCTCCAGATGAACCCACCCGAGGAGTTGGATAGCGTCGAGCCCTTGTCAACCCATCATCGTACTCTCCGGGCCAATTCACCGCAATGAGACTGTTTCAGACCAACGCCGACTTTCTGTCGGCCGGCATCACGCTCCTAGCTTCGGCGGGAGCTGCCGTGGCGCAATGTAGCCTTCCCTCGACGTACCGCTGGTCATCGAGCGGCGCACTGGCCACTCCGAAGTCTGGCTGGGTCGCGCTCAAGGACTTCACGACCGCTCCGTACAACGGCCAGCAGCTCGTCTACGCCACGACTCACGACTACGGGACCTCTTGGGGATCGATGAACTTTGGTCTCGTCTCCAGCTTCTCGCAACTGGGCTCGGCCTCCCAGAACGGCATGAACTCCGGCACCGTTGCGCCGTCGCTCTTCTACTTCGCCCCGAAGAGCATCTGGATCCTCGCTTATCAGTGGGGAGCGACTGCGTTCTCGTACCGGACGTCCACGAATCCCACCAATGCCAATGGCTGGTCAGCAGCGCAGCCGTTGTTCAGCGGCACTATCACCGGATCCAGCACGGGTCCGATCGATCAGGCAGTCATCGGTGACAGCAGCAACATGTACCTGTTCTTCTGTGGCGATAACGGCAAGATTTACCGCGCGAGCATGCCCATTGGCAACTTCCCAGGCAACTTCGGCTCAGCATCGACGGTCGTCTTGAGCGACACCACGAACAACCTCTTTGAGGCAGTCCAGGTGTACACTCTGCAGGGCCAGCAAAGATACCTCATGATCGTCGAGGCGATCGGTTCCAACGGACGCTACTTCCGCTCGTTCACGGCCACTAGCCTCGGCGGTGCCTGGACTGTCCAGGCTGGTACCGAGAGCAACCCCTTTGCCGGCAAGGCCAACAGCGGAGCCACATGGACCAACGATATCAGCCACGGCGAGCTGATCCGCACCAACGCCGACCAGACCATGACCATTGACCCTTGCAAGCTCCAGCTCCTCTACCAAGGACGTGCTCCCTCCTCCGGCAACGTCGACTACGGTCTTCTGCCTTACCGTCCCGGCCTGCTCACTCTTACCAACCCTTCTGGAAGCCCTCCTCCGAGCAGCCCGCCTCCCAGCAGCCCCCCGCCCTCCACCCCTCCCACCTCCCCGCCCCCCAGCAGCGGCACCGTTCCTCAGTTTGGACAGTGCGGTGGCCAAGGCTGGACCGGAGGAACCGTTTGCCAGGTATTTAAGCAGCCCCCTCGCAGTATATTGACCAGTCGCTAACGAATAAACAGAGCCCTTTCAAGTGCACCGTCTCTAACCAGTGGTACTCTCAATGTATCTAAGGGGGTAGTACACAAGATGCGAATGTTGAGGGGTCGTTCGGGGAACTCCCCTCGTGCCAGTAAACTTCCGTAACAGAGACTTTGGACGGGGAAATGATTGTAGTAAGGGGTCGTCAGATAGTCAGGCGCTTATTATGTGCTGAGCAGTGCGATATATGGAAAAATATGTTATCGTGTTGTGATAGTGAAAGATTGCATACTTATCAAACTGGCCTCCCTGTATTATATCTTTGTACTTGCGAGTGGAGAAGTATATTGTGTGTCTAAAGTCAATCCCGGTACCGCCTATTATATCATTGTTGATTTCTCTGCACTAGAGTTCTTCTTACCAACAGGGATTCTCGACAGCAACAGTCCTGATCACCTCCGTGTTTCTATCCATTCTACTCCTTGCTGAGGACGAGATTATTTTACAATCCCCCGTGGCTGAGAAGCTCAAGCTTGGACCAGTACGATCTTGGACCTAGCCCAATTGAACAAAGAAACATATGTCCATGAACCGTCAACACTCATTGGTGCGAACCGCCTTCATGTGCCGAGCTCGCTCGATCGGTCCGAATCACAGGACAAGAAACCATGGTTGGCCCTATCATTGGAGAAAGCGCCAATTGCAACTCGCTGCAGTTGATCATGAGTGCTGAACGCTTGCATCCCGTCTGCCAAACTGGGTATGGAACAAACATTGTTCCCCGTTGCAAACTACGACTGCGTGGAAACGGTTTGCTGGTTGGGGTTTGTTGGCCGCTCGTGTAGTAGTAAGCAAGGGATGCGCTGAATGTTTGCAGCTACTCATTGACCGAGGAGCCGATCCCACAAACAGTTCGAGGCCTGCATATGCATCTGTCAAACCTTCCAATGAAGGCAGTGTGACTCTGGGACAGGGGACTCCGGTTGGCGAAGCCAGGGAGATGGTAGCACGGCTCTGGATATGATTTGTACCGCCCTGGAAAGAGAGTCAAAGACCAAAGGACTTACCCCCTTTCGGAACTTCTGCTGCAAGTTGCAAAAGCATCATATTCGTGTACCCTAAACATATTTCCCCGAGTAAAATGTGGCTGCTGATGTATACTTGAAGGGAACATATGCGCCTCTGTTCAAAGGAATGGTCCCAGCGCTCACCGTGGTCATCACTTGACATGACTTGCACCCTCCATCACCTTAGATCCAGATTTTGAGCAACAATCAATCTTGGACGTTTAAAGAGAACGAATAAAAATATTCTACCCAGTATTTCAACTTGGCAATTCGATCCTCTGGAGTCCTTACCGTGCAAGCCAAACGCCAAGGCATTTCTCCCCCTCTCCAGTAGCCTGTTCGCTAGGAGTCTGTTGCAGAGGCTTTCCCACCTAGTCGTATGTTGCATCCCACTCAACCAGCTCTACAATAAACAACTAGACAGGCTCCAGCCAGATATCACGACGACACCATCTTCACACACCAAGAGTCATAAACCATGCTATTTGCGAATCAGTCGGCCTGTCTGCTACTCGATATCATAACATCAACGGAGGGGTTGGAATTGCTAACAGTTCCCGAAAGAATACTTTCATAAATATTCTCCGTCCATCAAGAATCCGAGCTGGCACTCTCCTCAGGCTTGAACTCCCCTCGGCTCGCGCTACGGATCTGGGGCTCGAGGGGGAACACCGACCCCTCCGGCGTCACGCCGGAATAGACGCGATCCCAGCGCTCCCTCAGCGCCTCGGGGGTCTCCCAGGCATTCTCGGGGTCCCGCAGCCAGAGCCGTACCAGATGACGCCTTACGCGCGCAAGAAAACCAAGTCAGTGATTTTGGACACGCAAAACGTCCCCCCGGGCCTGCCGTGTTTTGCTGTTTTTAACTCACTGTTTCTCTTCAGAGTCCACGAAGCCCCCGCGGGCGTGGAAGACGCTCAGGTTGTTGGCGTACTGGATGTCGCCCTTGTGAAAGTCCAGGGAGGCGGCGGACTCCTCGGCGAGGAAGTGGAGGGCGTCCAGGGCCTCGGCCTGCGCCTCCGTGATGGGCGGGATGTCGGACGACCGCGGCAGGCCCCAGTAGCCCGTGAAGACGCGCCGGGCGTATTGGATGATGAGGCGCTCGGGCTTGCCGTCGGCTTCCGGTTGATGGTGCAAGAGGGGTCTGCTGCTGTAGGCCCTGCCGTCCTTGCCGAACCTAAGCCAAAAACTTTATTTTAGCTGGGATCCATCCCTATTTACAATTGCGCATCGGGGGCGGAAAAGGATGGCTTACTCGTCGGCGTCCCACGGCTCGGCCAAGGTACGGATCAGGTCCGGCCTAGTCCTTGCCAGCTCGTTGTAGACGTGCCAGCTGCTCGACAGGTAGCTCTGGCCGCCCTCGGCGGCCTCGCCGAGGGCGAAGAGCGCAATCACGTCGCCCGCGTCCGTGTGGAAGACCTGCTTCTCCGCGGTGTACGCCGGCGCCCCGATCCTGTGGGCGTCGACGGCCTTGGTGAGGTCCTTGATGTGGGCGAGCACCACGTCCGCCGGCCGGCCCCGGAACTGGTGGTCTTGTCGGCCGCGGACCGGCGCCACGTGGGACGAGACGCCGGCGTACACGATGACGTTCTCCTCGCGGGTGTACTTGTCGACGGGCACGCCGCGGACGACCTTGAACCCGTGGCCGTTGTGGATCTCGTCCGAGATAGCGCGGAGGGTCCTGTGGAGGTTGGGCAAGGGGAAGGTCTCTTGGCTGATCTCGCCCAGTGGCTTCTTCAAGGCTGTGTTTCATGTGAGTCAACTCGTTGCCTTTTTCTTTTTTTTTGTAACGCGATAGTGAGTTTAAACCTACACTTGAAGTGGCTTAGTGCCTCGTCGATCTCTTTCCGGTCGTCTTCCGTAAGAACGTAGTTCCAGTTGTAGTGCTCGGCCAAAGTCTTGCCGTCCCAAACCAGCTTCGACTCCAGTTTCCGGGGGAAGCCCTCTGGCAACGTCTTGTCGAGCCTTTCCTGCTCTTGCCGACGTTTGATCCGAGCCAAGTAGTTATCGTAGTTGGGGGTGTAGGCGATGTCTGGCTGGCCCGGAGGACCGGGCAGTGATGGAGGTTGAACGGCAGCGGCGGCCATAGTATGGTTTTTCGGACTGTTTGTGAAACAAGTTTTTTCCCTCAATTTCCCACGTTGATTGAGGTCTCAAATGGGACTCTAGGCGCTTTTATCGCTGGCCGGGTCAGATGAGAGTCGGACGTGTCGTTGGCGGAGAACATGGAATGATGAAATAGCCCGGAAGCCTGTCCCGTGAACTCGCCAGGTGAACCAATAAAAACTATCAGATGGAGAATTGCATTTGTCAGACAACCTCCCAGCGGCATTGGGAATGCTAATCAAGCAGCCAGTCTTGAGTTCTCAATGGCCACCATAAGCCTCGCTCTCGCTTTTGCCATCCGGCGCTAAGAAGGTGTCATGCCTGGTGTGCCGCAGCTTTGCGGGGAAGACTGAAACACGATTCGACGGCGTCATCTTGCCGGGGATGTCGCAATCGGGAGCCAATCTTTTTTGCGTGGGACGGGCGATCGTCCGCGGCGCACAGCCAGAGTTTATTCACAAGACGTAGCGTGGAGACTGCACCCCGGGCTGGCTGTCGGAAATTAACCAAGCCTCGGGCGTAGTCCGCTTAGCCAACGGGTCCGTATCTATCGGGATGGAGGACCGACACCCCACCCGGGCCGGATCAGTTTACTTAGTCGTGATCCACAAAACCGGACGGGTGGGGTCTGTTCCGGCACCGGAGTAATCGGCGTGGCCATTCCCCGAAGGAGGACATTGACAGAAGGGTTCCAACATACACTGGGCGTTGACAACGGTCTTGAAACCACCGATCTCAGCTCAATCCCATCATTCGGGCTCTCTCTCAACATGGAGACAATGAATAAAAAAGGAAGAAGATGCAATCCGCAACAAGAATGCAATCCGCCAAACTGTGAAAGTCTCGAGTCACCGAGTCCGCGCAGCTGTCACCGCTTGAGATGACGTACAGGAAGGCCGACCCCCGGCCCTCAACTGCGACTAAAATAGCTACTGGATGAGGGGGAAACCTTTGGCTCTCAACCGACAGGCGGGAGTCACCGCTGCCTCGCCTCCATGATTCGCCAAAGCATCGCGTTGTTCCGACGACGACCCGTGCCACAACCCCCCCTTCACTCCCATCATCATGTAAGTTTCGCAAGCATCACCCGGCTTAAAGTCCAAGTGAGGGGGTCGTGCAAAGGGGTATTTCTGGCTCCTCCAGCCGAATCTTGGCCCTCCTCCGGCCCTTCGTCAACCCCGCATCTCCTCCTCCCCCCTGCACGTTTCCCTTCGCAACCGAGCCGGCTTCCAGACAAACTCGATAAGACTCTCTTGGCAGTACGACTCCGCTTGGCCTACAGCGAGACGATGATGATTAAACTGGAGATTGAGGCGCCCAAGTAGGAAGGTGCTGACAACAGTAGCGAGCGGGGGGGGATGAGTTAGACAAACGTGTAGATATAAACATAGCTCTCACAGGTGCAAAGCCAAACCGTTTGTCGAGAGCCCCCTCCCCCCTCACTGCCGTTTTCTCAAGAAAGCTCTCTTCTTTTTTTTTTGGAAAAACGCGCCAAAGATGAGGTCTCGGCTGCCCATCCTCGCCCTCGCGGCCACGCTCCTCCGCCCGTCGGCGGGCCAGTTCCCCCCGACGCCCGAGGGGCTCACGGTGCTGCAGTCCAAGTTCGGCAAAGGCATCGAGATCAGCTACAAAGAGGTACGTGTGTTCCCTCTTCCCCCCCCCCATCTTCACCCCATTTCTTGAAGCCACAAAAGAAAAGAAGAGGAAGAAAAAAAAGCGCAATGGCCAACGACAGACATCACAGCCCGGTCTCTGCGAGGAAGCCGCGGGCGTCAAGTCCTACGCCGGGTACATCAAGCTCCCTCCCGGAACGCTGGGGAACGACGTCGGCCAGGAGCAGGACTACGAGATCAACACCTTCTTCTGGTTCTTCGAGGCCAGGGAGGACGCCCGGAACGCGCCGCTGTCGATCTGGATGAACGGCGGGCCCGGCAGCTCGTCGATGCCGGGCCTCTTCAACGAGAACGGCCCGTGCTACATCAACGAGGACTCCAACTCGACGCGGCGGAGCGAGTGGTCTTGGAACAACAAAGGTAAAAAGAAAAACAAGCGTATTCAGTCTCGTCAGTCATTGGAAAATGCTCACACTCCTCGCAAGTCAACATGCTATACATCGACCAACCCGTCCAGGTCGGCTTCTCGTACGACTCGCTGCGCAACGTGACGGTCGACCTCTTCCGCGGCACCCGGACCCTCAACGCATCCGACCCCGTCCCGCCGCAGAACGCGACCCTCCGGACGGGCACGCTGGCCAGCGGCGACAGGAACGCGACCAGCTGGGGCAGCCGCAACGCCGCCGTCGCGCTGTGGCACTTTGCCCAGGTCTGGTTCCAGGAGTTCCCCGGCTACCACCCGGGCGACGGCCGCATCAGCATCGCGACGCAGTCGTACGGCGGCCGGTACGGCCCCGCCTTCGCCGCCTACTTCCAGGAGCAGAACGACAAGATCGGGAACGGCACCATCCAGAAAAACGGCACCGAGGCCCAGAGGTACGTCCCCCTCAAGCTCGACACCCTCCTCATCGTCAACGGGTGCGTCGACCGCCGCGTCCAGTGGCCTTCGTACCCGCGCATGGCCTTCAACAACACGTACGGCATCGCGGCCGTCAACGAGACGGTGTACCGGGCCATGGCCGACGCGTTCGGCCGCGAGGGCGGCTGCCGCGACCAGATCGACGACTGCCGCAGGGTGTCCGCCGCCCACGACCCGCACGACACGGGCGTCAACGCGACGGTCAACGCCGTCTGCGAGGCGGCCGAGTCGTACTGCACGCGCCACGTCCGCGACCCGTACCTCGAAGTCTCCGGCCGCGACTACTACGACGTCACCCAGCTCGACCCGACCCTGTTCCCGCCCCCGTTCACCGCCGGCTACCTCAACCGGCCGCACGTGCTGTCGGCCCTCGGCGTGCCGCTCAACTGGACGGGAAGCTCGGCCGCGTCAGCCGCTGCCTTCCGCGGCATCGGGGACTACCCGCGCCCCGGCTGGCTCGAGGACCTCGCCGGCCTGCTGCACCGCGGCGTCAAGGTGACGCTCGTGTACGGCGACCGCGACTTCGCGTGCAACTGGATCGGCGGCGAGGACGTCTCCCTCGCGATCCCCTGGGCCGGCCAAAAGGACTTCGCCGCCGCGGGCTACGCCGCCCTCGAGACAAACTGCACCTACGAGGGCGGCCGCGTCCGGCAGTACGGCAACCTGTCCTACGTCCGCGTCTACCAGGCCGGCCACGCCGTGCCGTCCTACCAGCCCGAGTCGGCGTACCGCATCTTCAATCGCGCCCTGTTTAACAAGGACATCGCCACCGGCCGCGTCGACACGGCCCGCAACGCCACGTACGCCACGCAGGGGCCTGCCGACACGTTCGGCATCAAGAACGAGGTCCCGCCCCGGTACAGGGCATTTTGCTACGTGCTCGACACGAGCACCTGCAGCCCGGAGCAGCTCGCGGCCCTCCGCGCGGGGACCGCCGTCGTCGAGAACTACATCATGATCGAGCCCGCGAGCGAGCAGGGGGCTGCCTTGGGAATCAAGGCGAGGGACATGTGAGTGCACACCCCCGTCCGTGTGGAAAGCACCTGATGTGCGTATGCTGACTACCTTACTCTATCTAGCCTTGATGATGCGTAGAGCATTAGTCGTTGCTGGACAAGAAGAGTATTGGAGATGCAAGGGGTGGATTGATGCGTACGGGGCGGCTGTAGAGACTTGATCAGAGGTTGGGAGTGAGTTACGTGATGGTTCTGATTCGTCGTCGTTCTAACCGTGGCAAACGTCTCAAGGACCAGGACGACTCTGGCGTACCTTTATCGGAATACAGTACCCAGACAGGCAGCAATAACAGTCCCGTTGACTCTTCTTCCATGCTCGGAGGCACTTCCAACCAGTCCGCGCAATAAACAGCTAGCTAACTAACCAAATGCTGGGGATTCTAGGTAATAAGGCAAACAGCCCTTCATCAACATACATGATCAGAAGAGCCTACTGCACATGTAGTTACTTGCGTAAACCCACGAGCATGAGCGGCCTTTTCAAAGAAGTCACGATGAATCCAATCACCCATCACACAAAACACCATGCCTTTAACTGTATTCATTGTAGTAGTTCTTCTGTACCAGCACGATAGTCGCTTTCGACCGTCATAGGTTTTAAACCTCGTCAAATTAGACCCCCCAACTCCAGAACCGAGCCATACATGACTCTGTCTTGTTTCCCGTTTCTTTTCTTCTTCCATATCTCGCAAGACACAAACGTCGTCAGATACAAGTCCCACAAACGTTTCACAAGCTCGCCTACAACCCGGCAGCGAGCGTGTACCCGCCGTCGACGGCGAGCGTCTGGCCGTTGAGGTACTGGTTACACGCGAAGAAGAGCACCGTGGCGGCCATGTCCTCGTCCTTGCCGGGCCTTCCGGCGGCGAACTTGCCCTCGTACTTGCTCTTGGGGATGGCGCTCTTCTGCTCCTCGTCGGCGGGCTCCTTGGTGGTCATCTCGCTGGGGAAGACGCCCGGGGCGATGCTGTTGACGCGCACCTTGAGGCCGTTGGAGGCCACCTCCTCGGCCAGCATGCGGTTCACGTGGATGGTGGCGGCCTTGGAGGCGTTGTAGGAGAAGTGGTGCTGCGACTTCTTGATCATGCCGCTGATGCTGCTGATGTTGATGAGGGTGCCGGACCAGCCCGGGTGGGCGTCCGTCGATTTCTGCAGCAGCGGGAGGAAGCTCGCGGCGACGTAGAAGACGGCGGCGACGTTGGTGCGGTACGTGTCGGTCCAGTCGTCAAAGGTGGACGACTCCGAGTCGAAGAGGGTGGCCTTCATGTCCTCGGCGCTGTCGCTCTCGACCTCGACGGCGCCCGAGGAGACGCCGGCGTTGTTGACGAGCACGTCGAGGCGGCCCTCGCGCGACTCGATCTCCTTGAAGAGGCGGTCGATGTCGGCCTTGCTGGTGACGTCGGCCTGCAGGGTGATGATCTCGCCGGCAATGTTCTGGCCGTAGGTCTTGGCCGCGTTGTCGAGCTTTTCCTGGTTGCGCGAGGTGATATAGACGCGGGCGCCGTTGGCGGCGAGGGCCTGGGTGGCCATCAGGCCGATGCCGGTGCCGCCGCCGGTGACGAGGGCGACCTTGCCGGTCAGGTCGAAGAGGTGGTTGCGGGTGAAGAGGTCGTTGCCCTGGGGGCCCGACGTCTTTTGTCCGGTCGACATTCTGGCGGTGAGGTGGAGGGGGTGGGTGAGGGTGTTGTTGTTGCGGTGTGTAGATGGAGTGGTTTTGGATGATGGGAGCAGTTTTCGCGAAATGGACAGGAATCTGAGTTTGTTCGAGTTGGTGATGACGGTGGTGATGTTGGGAAGAGACGAGAGGTCCAAGGCAGAGGGCGGGAGTTATAGCACCTTCCGCTCCTCGCGGCGAGGCGAAGGGTGGAAGGAGCAGATGATCTCATAGCTCTAGCCGTCTAATCGGGGAAAAGGCAGGAGCGTCCAATTGGTTCGAGCGGGAGGCAAAAAGTGCATGCAGAAGGGGAAGAGAGCAACTCAGGTCGGGTCTCTCTCACTCTCTCACTGATGCAATCCAGACTCATGCACAGAGAGAGCCCAGGCGCTTCTTATCGTCACACCAAGGCGGAGGCACCATCGGGATTCAAAAGGGGGATCGATCATACCTGAATCTCATCTCATCACAGCGGTTCAGTGTAAGCTAACCAAGGTACCTACCTACCTAAGGTACCGGTAACTAACTCAGACTATGGGGGGAAAATGCACACGAAAAGGAAAGTCGGTCCATTTGGGATGGAGATCTCACCCTCTCTCTCCCTCTGTCGCTCGGATTCTCACTGAGGACCAACTACGTAGTATCGGTGAGGATGAGCCGTGTGGATGAGGTCAGTGAGGCCCCCATGACGACACCGTTCCGCAATCACCGCCGCGGAGCGAAAGATCCGCCCCGGCCGCCGAGAGGAGAGAATGTGGGGGGGGGGGGGGCATGGCATGCAGGTGGGTAGTCTAGCAGTACGTACCTAGTAGAGAGGTAGAGAGGTACTCCGGTACCTTGACGGCTTCCAAAGTCCGGGGCCGTCCGACCGTCACAGAGAGGGCTAAGTTGAGCCTCCCGATGACGCAAGTACGTACCGTCTGTCCCTTTTCATCTTTATTATTTTCATTAATAGAATCACCATCACGATACCGCCCGGAATGGAGATTCGAAACACAAGACACCCATCTGTCCATAGCTAGGGGGGGCCTCTGAATGGGAAAACCCCTCGGATCCATCCATCCTGGAGGGGGTGGTATTTACGCCTACACAAAACTAGTACAACCCGTCCCGTCCCGTCCTGTCCATCCCTCGCCCCAACGCTCTTCATCGGACCGTGATGTGCTGAATCGCGCTCTTCCACTTCTGCTCGTCCGTCCTGTCTCTCGCGTTAGCATCATTGACCTCGACAAAAAAAAAGTAGAACCCCCCCCACGGGCCCGCCCTTGAAACTTACTTGTCAAACTTGAGGATCCTCGCCAGCACCGGCACCAGCTGCTCCCGCAGCTTGTTGTCCTTCTGCTCCAGGAACTGCAGCAGAATCGTCTTCAGGTACATCGTATCCGCCGCGCCCCCCGCGGCCCCGGCCCCGGCCCCGTTCTGCGCCCCCGACCGGTTCGAGTCCACCGAGCTGCGGCCCGACGTGACGCTCGCCCCGAGCCTGCCCTGCACCGCCTTGAGCTCCTTGCTGACCTTGTCGAACCGCTGCTTCGACTCCTCCAGCAGCCGCCGCAGGTCCGACTTTTGCCGCTCCGCCTCCCGCACCTGCTGCTCCGACGCATCCAGCGTCGACCGCAGGTCCGACACCGCCGACCGCATCTCCGCCACCTCCGCCGCCGCCCGCTCCTCCACCGTCTCGAGCTCCTCCCGCCGCTTGCGCCACTCCCGCTCCTTGCCCTCGAGCTCCTCCTTGGTCTCCGTGAGCGTCTTGACGTCCCGCTCGAGATCCCGCACCTTCTGCTTCAGCTCCTCCGTCTCCCGCGCCTTGCGCCGCGCCAGCGTGCTCGACTCGTCCTCGATCCGGTCTCGCTCCTCAATCGCCGCCTCCATCCGCCCCCGCATCTCCCGCACCTTGCTGTCCGCCCGCTCGTCCACGTCCGCCAGCAGCCCGCGCATCCTCTCCGCCTCGCGCGACCGCTCCGACAGGTGCTTCTGCAGCTCCGCGAGCTCCTCCTCGAGCGACTCCGACTGCGACCGCGCCTCCTTAAGCTGGATCGTCAGCTCCCCCGTCTGGTCGCGCATGCTGCCCAGCAGGCCCTGCGCGTTGACGTACTGCTGCGTCTTGAGGTCCGCCTCCTCCTGCAGCGACTTCTTCTCCTTCTCCAGCTTCTCCACCTGCTCCTCCAGCTCCTTGACCCTGGGCCGCAGCTTGCTGGCCTCCTCCTGCACCTTCTGCAGCTCCCGCGACGTCTTCTCCTCCCTCGCGCTGATTTCCACCTTTTCCGCTTCCGAACGCCGCAGGTCGCGCGCCGACACCCGCTGCGCGTCTTCCAGCCGAAGCCGGTTGTTCGTCTCGCTCGTCAGCTTCTCGCGGAGCGACTTGATCTCCGTCTCGCGGTCCGTGGCCAGCCGCTGCACCCGGGCCACGTCCGACTTGAGGTCCCTCTCCTTCTTCTCCAGGTTGCGGAGCTCCGTGTTCTTGGCCGCGAGCTCCTCCTTGGTCGTCTTGAGGGCGGCCGAGTCCTGCCGCAGCGTCTTCATCTCGGGCTGCGCCTTCTGGAGCACCTCGCGCAGCTCCGTGAGGTCCTTGAATCGCGTCTGCGCCAGCTGCTGGGCGGCGCCCAGGTCTGACTGTAGCGTCGACGACTTGCTCTTGAGGTCGTCGTACTCGCTCTGCAGCTTGTCAAACTCGCTCTGCAGCTTCTCCTTCGCCTTGGCGTCGTTAGACGAGGACCCGAGCTCCTTCTCGAGCTCCGCGATCCGTGTCTCCAGCGCCTTCTTCTCCGCCTCGAGCTTCTTGATCTTCTCCTTGGCCACCACGTGCTCCTGACCAATCTCGGTGACTTCGTCGCGCAGCGTCTCAATCTCCTCGCGGAGATCCTCCTCCGTCTTGCGCTGCTTCGTCAGCCTCTCGATCTGAGAGTCCTTTGTCGTGACCTCCTCCTTGAGGCGTGTGATCTCCGCCTCTAGGGCCTCCGTGCCGGACTCCTTTGCTTCGTCGGCCGCCGGAGGCGTGGCAGTGCCGGCGGTCGTCGCAGGCGTAGCAGTAGCCGCAGCCGCAGTCGCAGCCGCGCCGGCCTTCTTCTTCTTCTTGTTGTTGTTCTTCTTGGCGTTCTTGCTCATACCGGCGGCAGCGGTATCCGTAGGGCCCGGAGTCGTAGGGGTAGCCGGCGGGGCTTCGGCGGCCTGCTTCTCCAGCTGCTTGGTAAGCTCGTCAATGTTCTTCTCGTGCTCGGCCTTTGCCTTCTTGATGTTCTCAATCTGCCCGTTCAGGGTCTCAATCTTCTTCTCGACCTCAGTCTTGGCAGCAACGGCCTCCTTGGCACGCGCTTCTTCCCTATCTGCACGAGCGTTGGATTCGTTGAGCTTCGACTGCACCGTCTTGGCGTCCTTTTTGGCGGATTCAAGTTCACCCTTGAGCTTGGTCTCCACTTCCTTGAGCTGCTTCTGCGAGGTCTCGAGACGCTCCGTGAGCGTCTTGATTTCATTGTTCCTCGCTTCGAGCTGCGTCTCAAGGGAAGTCTTTACGGCAACAATGTCGCGCAATTCACTGGCCTCCCTTGTCACCTTGTCAAACTTCTCCGTGAGGTCGGCGCTGGAGTCCTTGGCAGAGGCAAGGTCGGCCTTGAGCGAGTCGACCTCGCTCTTGAGCTTCTCAATCTCCTCCTGCTTGGCGGCCACGTCGGCCTCGTACTTGGGGGCCTCGTCGTCGTAGGAGAAGAGGTCGCCGCCAGACTCCTCGGGCTTGGCGCCCTCGGGCTCCTGCGCCTTTTGCTTGGGCGAGAAGATTCCCAGGGCCTGCTGCAGAGGCGACTTCATGGCGGACGGGTCGGGTGACTTGACCGAGCCGTCGTCCTTGGTGTTGGTCGCGGCATCGACCTGCTCCTTGGTCTCGTCCGACTTGTCGTCGGCGGCCGGGACGGCGGACTGCGCCGCCTTGAGCTCCTCGACCTCCTTCTTGAACCTCTCGACGTCCTTCTCGGCGGCTTCGCACTTCTTCTTGAAGTCGTCCTTCTCGATCGACACCCGCTTGTACTCGTCCATAATCATCTGTTCCTTCTGCTTGAGGGAGTTGAGATACTCCACCAGCCCCTCGGGCTCGCGGATCGAGCCGACGCTGGTGTGTTCCTTGAGCACGCGTTCGAAGGGCTCGATGGATGTGGCGCGGCCGTGGGCGATTCGGTAGGACCGGAGGAGCTCTGCAGAATTGTTAGCACCGTGTCTTCAGGCTGCATCCGTAAGAGGCGGGGAAATCCGCACCCGGATACGTCTTCTCGAGCTTATCCAGCTTGCGAAGCTTCGCGCGGATCTCGGGGGACAATTCTGGCACGGCAGCCGCGGGAGCAGTGGCGGCGACACCCTCGGTCTCCTTGTTTTTCTCATCGTCCTTCTCATTGACCTTGTCAGAATCCTTCTCACTGTCGCCGTTCTGGCCCTCTTCGGCCTTGGCCTTGACCTTGACCTTGTCGTCGTCGTTATCCATGGCGTCGGCTGCCGGCTTGGGCGTCCCGGCGCGGCTAGGTTCCTCGCTGTCGTCGAGGGCAAAGGCGGCTTCGAAGACGGCGGGGTCGGTGTTGGAGAGGCTGGCGGCGGCGGCGGCGTCGTCCTTGGCCGCGTCAGCTGCGGACTTCTTGGGACGAGGTCGTCTCGCGGGCGACTGGTTGCTCCGCGAGGTGGATTCGGACCTGCGCGGGGTGCCGCCTCCGGGTTCGATTCTTTGTCGTGCCTGTTCCTGGCGGGCCTGTTCCTCCGCAATTGTCCGATCGATGGCGCCCTTGAGCCTCTGTTGGACAACCATCGTTTTGTTAGCCTCAACGGGGGAAGGGATGTAGCAGGAGCAAGATGGTACAAGCGAGCGACACGTAACACATGGCATGTGGAGGTAATTGCGCAAGGTTTGCACTGGGTCCGCGAAAGAGGGTTTGGGGGGAGCAGAGACGAACCTGGAACATGTTGCCGATCTATGGACGATTGGGATTACCCTGTGACCATACGGACCGGATCGATGTGCTCTAACAGCAAGCGGGCAGAGAGAGTGAGTGTGTGTTTGTTTGTGTGTGTGAGAGAGAGAGAGAGAGAGAGAGAGACAGGGAGAGAGAGGGTAAGGTGGAAATCAAAAGAGCTATGGGCAGAGGTCGATGCAGAGGGTCGTAGGGCGCTGCATTATTGGTTGTCGCAGGTCGGTTGAAGAGAGGGAAGGAAGAAGGATGCTAGCAACGGATACGACGGATCCTGCGCAATGTGTGTGTGTGTCTGTGTCTTTCGTTATGCGTGTCGGCGAGTCGGTGATCCGCGAGTCGAGTCGGGGGTGGATGGTTTTTTCGAAAGGAGAAACAATAAGACGGAGAATGCGACGGACGATGGATGGTGATGTATGCTACAGTATGCAGGGGACCCGACCCTTCGTACCTCGAATTCACAAGTGTCCTCAGCGAGCCGCCTCCGTAGCACCCACAGTAGGTACCTACCTACCTACCTACCTTACCAGGTAACAATACTACTCAGTATGTTACAGCTCCTGTACTGCGCCGGTTCGGGGGAGCACGGACTACGAGCTGCCCACTACCGTGTGGGGTAGTCTTCAGCCTCAGCACTAGCCACCTTTGGCCTCCGTTCCGTCCATCGCGGCGCACCGATTCCGCCCCTCTCGCTCTGAGTACATTGGTACATTCATGCCTACATACCTAGGTATTTTATCGTCAAAGTCATTAAAGCTGCGCAGGTGCGGCATGATGTTGGAATATGTTTCTTGTGAGCTGTAACTATGTTATGAAATCTTGCTATATGTAGCTGGTAGCGAGCGCACTTCACCTCCCACCCTTGCCCTTGCGCTTCTTCGTTCCCGCCGCCGGCCCCTGTCTGCCCGTCGCCTTCGCACCGCTTGCTTCGCCGTCTTCCTCCTCCTCCTCCTTGACCACCACGTCCACGTCCGAGTCGTCGCCGCTGTCCGAGTCTTTGAACTCCTCGCCGGTGGGCACCTCGTCGCCGCCGGCCCGCGAGCCCAGGACCTCCTGCATGATACGTTTGCCCTCGTCCATCTCGCCGTTGGTGGCCCCGCAGCCCATGCACTTCCACGTGCCGAGTTCCGACAGCGCCTTGGTGCCCGGCGGCGCCTGCCCGTTGACCAGCCGGCAGTTGTTGCAAATGAGGGCGATCCTGTTCTTGGACGCCGTCTCGTCCTCCCCGAGGAGGAGGTCCATGATGCGGTCGTACCAATGCGACGAGCCAGCCACGCCGCCGGCCTGCGCAAAGTGCTGCGACTGGGTCGGCGGCGGCGGCGGCGGCGGCGGCGGGTGAGCATATGCGTTGGGCGCAAACTCTTCCGTGGGCTCGAGGCCGTTCGGTGGCTGGCGCGGACCTGGTCCGCCCTGGAGTCCGGGTGGAGGCGAACCCTGGCCGGGGAAGGGGCCGTCGCGTCGCTGTATATTGGCGGTGGGAGGAGGGGGCATGTTCGTCCGGCCACCCGGAGCGCTCTTATTATGGCCGTTTCCTTGCTGCTGCTGCTGCTCCCGCTGCCTCTTGTCTACTTCGATGACGCTTTGCCTCTTGCCCTTGCCCTTGCCCTCATTGCCGCCGTACTTTTCGAGGAGCTCCAGTGTGGTGTCATACCTGGTGGCTTCCTTGAGCTTCTGGATGGTCTTTGCGCGCTCGGCCTGCTGCTCCTTGAGGCGGACCGACAGCGCATCGATGCGGTGATTGAAAAAAGCCGTGACGATGGTCCGGGTGAGGTAGATTCTGTTGTGAGCCATTGTTAGCATGCGATAGGCGCAAAACGGGGCTCCGTGAGACAAAAAGGAAAAGCCACGTACAGAACCGGACCCCCGGCGACGCCTGTCCATTCCCAGACGCGCATACTGTTCATGCCCACAACGAGGAAGATGACGATGGAGTAGACGAGGTATGCGAAGGCGAGGTACAGGGACCACAGCACCCTGATGCGACGGGCGGTGGCTTGCGTGCCATCGAGCCTCGCCTGGGTGTGGGTGATCTTGGCCGAAAGAGCGGAGAGCGTCTTCTCAAAAGAGGCCGGGGAAGAGTCGTTGGCCTGTGGGATAGATCTGTCAGTTGAGCGCTCCACGGGCATCCGGTCGCAGACGAAAGAGCAGGTTGCAGAGGGCGCAAAAACGTACCCTCCAGGGCCAGAAGGACACCATGGCGAAGGATGATGCGAACACGTGCCGACTTCAGTGCAGCATTGCCCACGTTTGTCAGAACAGTGCAGAAGAAACGGGGGGGGGGGGGGGGGGGGGGGGGGCG
>JASUDE010000343.1:32862-52156 GCA_034509685.1 Colletotrichum cereale | reverse complement strand
CCCGCCCACGAGCAGGCCCCCGATCTGCGATCTGGCAGGACATTACTAACGATAACCCGCGGTCATCGGATGGGCTCGATGATGCGGGCATCTCTGTGTCGGCAGTGTTCGGAAGCGCCAAGCCGGCCCTGTGGCTGGCAGGTCTCGAAAGCAACCGCCGCCTAGCATGCCGGCCTGCTGCTGGTCGAGGCATGTCTCGGCACTCGATTACGGGCATGTTCCACGTCGGCGAATGCCGCTGGAGCCATGGAAGATGTGTATATGGAAGGTGCCACTCGCTCAGCGTCCCCAAAGCAAGAAAGCCTCCGAGTCCGCGGGGTCTCACTCCCTCATCGTTGGATTTAACCCGGGCTCGCGACGCCTTCCAGCGGCTTCCCTGCGGGCTTGGACGACGTTTTCTCGAATCGTTCGGTTGGGAGACGCGCGCACGCCGCTCCAATGCCTGGGAGCTGGTCCATGCTGGTATCGAACACCCGGGTCTAGCTTTCCTTTTTGCCTGGCTGTTTCAAACTCCATCTGGTTACCCCCAATAGCTTGAGGCCAAGGGCTTTTCCCAGCCATAACAAGAGAGAGGGCGATACACACATACAGAGAGAGAGAGAGAGAGAGAGAGAGAGAGAGAGAGAGAGAGAGAGAGTCCAAGAGCCATGTTTCCAAGTCGGCAGTCGTGCCGCACTGCCAATGACAACAAAAAGCCACAGAGGCGCGAGCGACGTTCCCTTTCTCTTCCCCTCTTCTAACCCTCTCTCTTTCTCTCCTCTTCACATCTCAGTCGCCAGGATGGCTTCAGTCCACGATTCCTTCTTATGCCGTGCGGGGGCCAGTCGCAAGACATTATTGGTCGAACAATCAGATCCTCACCACTGCAACGCTGCGACTTCACATGCAACTCACCCTGCGTAGTGCTGCTCAAGCCCTGCGGGGAATCGAAGACACGCCAACGACGTGCGCGACCCTTGGTTGAAAGTAGCAGCAGCAGCGGCGGCGCGACTCGGATTTTTGAGATCTGCCTTGGATTTGCACAGACCCGGGCAGACCTGTGCCAATTGTATGTGCGGGAGAGAACAGAGGGCGGCTGTCGGTGGATCTCAAGATCTGGGGGCGCACGCCATGCATGGAGCAAATCAAGGCAGGTTTTGCTCAGGGCGGGCGGGCGGCCCATCTGAACTCTGCACATGATCCGGATCAATCTTGCAGCTTGCAGAAGCAAGAGAAGAAGCCCGACCTTCGCCTCATCCAAGGTCGGAACCATGCGTTGTCCAGACGAAAGTCCTGGCACTGGACGGCATCGCTGAAGATCAGACGCATTCTTGTGGAGATGGTGCTATCGCCATCTTCTTGGACCCGAGCCGACTCGGTAGTGATCGCTTCGAGGTTTGGAGGTTTGGAGGTTTGGAGGTTTGGTGGTTTGATGGAGCGGCCAACGGCGAACGTCCCCTGGGGTTGCCTGCCGGGCTCCTACTAATAGAAGGACCCTGCCGATACTCTGCATACGCAGTAATCCCGTAAGTGTACACACACTCTCTCTCTCTGTACGGTATCCGTAGTTGGAGGAGGAGGTCCAGCAAGTGGCGGGAGGCTCAGTCAGGGTCCTGGCATGGCCATGTAGCCGATCCGCGGGATGATTGATACGTTTCCTTGCCGCCGGTCAACGGCTAAGCTCCGAGCGAGCCAGAGTAAAGGGAATTTCGGTTTGCGAATCGGGCACCCTGCTTCGACGGTTGCTTCAATCACCACTGGGCATTTGGCCAGGCCGATGCTTTCACGTTTGACGGCTCGAACGTGGTGTGTTTGGCCAGCGTTTTCCCCGGGCCGCGGATGTGGAAATTTGTAAAAAAGACGTGTCACCGCCAGCTTTTTTGCCGCCTCACCATCTGGAATCCCCCTTTCCACCACCACACCACGGAACTCGCGCGGCAAGCCACGAACGACAGTGCGGAGGTCAGGCGGCGCGTCCTCGGTCGAGGAAGGATGGGCTTTTCGAATGCTCGCACACACTTTGCGCAACCCGCACAGCGTCCCACGTCACCTGCCGCCCCATGATCAGAGACATCTGTGGGTTTTTCCAACGTGCGTCTGGTGTGTCCCAGTCGGCCGACTCCAGCACGGCTCTGGATTTACACACTGGCTGGCTATCTACGTATCCTCGGAACAGCCTAGCGGCACGATGACGGGTAACGATAGAGAGAGAGAGAGAGAGAGAGAGAGATGTTGTGCTTGTAAGCAAGTTCTGGTTGTGGCGAGGCGCAACGCGAGCGCTGCAGCCGACGACTAGGCGATGCAGGGCAACGGCAAATGCAAAGGCACGCAAGCACTCCCGAGGAGGCCAACACCAATCGGTGATATCTTGTCTTGCAGGATCCATCTTTGCTAGCACATCCTTCCAAGGTCACAACCCCGAGTGGCACTCGCAAAATGGCGTGGCCAAGGTCGGGCATTGTCCCCCTTGAACATGTCTACCGACGAGGGCGTCCCTTATCCCGGATGACAGATCACTTGCGGTGAGATAAGAGAAACCCAAGCTGGCATCCCCGCACTTTTTTTTGTTTTTCTTATCCACAACTCTCTCTTCCCATACCCACATAGCGTCGTCTTTTTTCCATCTGCTGCGAATAGACCTGCCTTATTCCGCGAGCCGCCGATTACCGAGATATAATCAATTAAAAACGGGCGCTCAATTTGGATCATGAAAACCGATGGGATAAAGGGAGCAGCAGCATGGGGAGGCGCCAATGAGAGCGGTTTCATATTCAATAAAGCGTTGGAGCCGAGACGAAGCGGCCGCTCGCCCTGATCCTCTTCCTCTTCCTCCTCCGCCCCCTAGCTCCCAATAGCATGACACCTTAAGCCCGCACGTTTCTCTCCAAAGGGGTTCAAATGGGCGGGCAAACAGATCAGAAACATGCCGGCTCAAATGGACCGCCGTTCTGGGAAATCCAACTAGCCCGAACCCACTCGAAACGGCACATGGTCCATTCTCGGCTTGAATGCCCTTTCTCTGACTCTGGGGATGGAATCCATTTCTGAACATGCTTGGGGGACTCTTGGAGAGGTCTACCTACTACCTACTAACATCGTTCCCCGCTTACACCCGCTGGACTAGCCGCTTAGAGCGGAGGGATGGGAACAATGCCATGGCCAATACGGATACTGTAACACACCTTTGCTTCCCACCGCCGAGACGACCTTCCAAGGATAGGAAGGCTCATCGCGAGTCCCTCGACGAAATGCCCGGTTTGTACCGTCGCTCTACAGATGGCGCGCCACTACCGACCCGGGGCTCTGCCACTCAATGTCTCTTACATGCTTCGTCTGCTTTTCGGAGGTTCTTTGTCCAGCCCGGCAATGTCATGTCACAGCCCGGTACGGATAGCATCGCTTCGTTCCAGGGCCAAGCCGAGCGTGGGTTGTCGTCGCATTCCAACCGGCTGCGAGACGGTGTTCCGATCCACTCCCATGCGCAGCCAGCTGCAGTGACTCGTACGCCGTGTGACCAGTGTCGGAGGGGGGGGGGAGGTTCGGCGTGAGAAACCTGTTACTCTAAAGTTGGCCACTAGCCTCTCTATCTTTCTCAAGTCACCGCAGAATGTTGCACCAAAAGACAGGGGGGAGACAGCCATTTGCCAACTTCCCGCCTCATCTATGTGCGGTGAAGGGGGAGGGTGGAGACCACGAGTGTCACTGCATCCGGACCCAATGGACGGGATCCTCTGTCGCACGGGGGAGGGGGGCTGCGGAAGAGAAACTGTGAGGCGGGCGGTCCGATGATGCACCAGCCCCGAATATATTGATACTGTACGAGGTGGCGGCGCGGTCTACTCTGAGCGTGGCTGCGCTGAAGATATAGTGGGAATCGCTGGCTGTTCGACGGGAGAAGTGCGAGCGGGTACACACGACCCGCCGGGTATGGGGAACTCACCTCCGCGCCGATCGGGGCCGGAGACCCGGTGGCGTTCCGGGGGCTCCGGGGCGGGACCGTCGTCGGCGGTGACTTTTTTGCTACCGGTTGGTATGAGCGGCGCGTTCACCGATGTGAAGGTTGAGACAAGTCGCCCATTCTTCTCATACTGACGCGCGTGCGAGAAGCGGTTCGGTGGCTTCATGCATGCTCTATCCGTATCGAGCGATGTCAGCTGGGCCGTGGTCCTCGGCGTCCTTCCCACGCTGGTCGAATCCCAGGCTTTGCCGGCCGTTCGGATTTCCGGCATAAAACATGGGGTCCTCGTGACTGGCAGCTCGCATACCAGGCGACTCATGCAGTGCAATATGCCTATTCCTGACTGTCAGCTGGGACACCATCTTCTGGACTTACCCTCAAGAACATGTATATCTGGTCTGTATACTCGCTTGGTATTTTGAGAAAACAGCTGTCAACGTTACTGACATGGCCCAGACACGTGCAATCCGAGCACCAAGCCGGCGGCGCCGTCTCAAGGCATCATGGCTCCATCATCGAGTATTTTCGTCATCGAACATCGAAGGGGACCTGCTCCGGCCCCAGAAGACTCGGGTCACCATGTAAGAGGGACAGCTATCTCCTTAGCTGGGGATCTTAGGAACCTACTCGACTGATGACGGCCGGTCTCCGCGAGCGGCGTGATCGTGTTGCGGGAGGTCGAACACGTGCCGCTGAGAGACGGATCAGGCTCGACATCCAAAGATGCGACTGCGTCGACTGTCGCTTGCGGTTCGGCTGACGAGGGAGGCAAAAGTGCCGCCCCTCTTCGACGCCTATAGCGAGTGCGTGGGTAATTACTTTCCTCCTGGCACAGTAACGATCTTGCCACAGTAGCGGGGGATTGTGTCTGGTTCAAAGCACCACGGTCGTCACCATAGTCGTGGGACAAGACGTGTTCCACGACCAACATGCGCTGCTAAAGCCTGGACGGCGAGGCGGATGCATCATTAGCGATTCTTCCCCGCGAGATGACGTGCCAGAGGGACAATATACCAGAGCTTATTTGAGCCGACAACCTCATAAGCAGCCGACCCTCAGCATCACGAGATCCCCAACGATTCTTTGGACGTATTGACGGGCACAGGACTTTCATGGAGGCGGTAGTACTATCCTGTACCGCGACTATCCAGCAGAACTTACTTGGCTCCTTGCTAATATCCTTTGCAGAACCCAGCGTCTTCTCAGCAACTCAAATCCTTCGGAAACTCCCAAACACATGAACGAACATAGCGAACAGCGCGGTCTCGAAACACTCGCGAGCAAACCTCATGCAGGAGCCCGCGAGACGGTATTGGCACACGCGAACAAAGTTGGCGTCCTGTCCAAACCCGATGCTCGCGTACGACTCGGGCCCGGCCGGGGGGTAGGGAGGACGTTTGGAGATCCCATGTTTACCGGAATGGGCGGTTTGCAGATTCGGAGAACGCTGGCAGCCGATCCGGTTGGCCTCAGTGCTCCTCCCCCTCGCGGCCAGGCGCGAGGCTGCATGTGTCCGGGTGCTCGCTTTAACGAAAGGCTGGGGGTAGGAGGGCCAGTCATGCCATTGTCCACCAGGAGCAGGCGACTGTTGGGGGCACAGCTGGACTTGGCTGCTCGATTATAGAGGTGTTTTCTCATTGCAATGTTTACTTGCCAGAGTTCATCGTCGGGCCGTCAAGGCTGTCGATGCCGAGCGTGAAGTACACCAATGTGTTGGGGGTTCTTTTGACCACTGGAGCTTTGTCACGGGAATCCTGCTTCGAAAAGGGACATGCGCGTCTCGATCCGGCATCCGGCAGCCACCCACACACACACACACACACACACACACACACAAACACAAACACACACCACGGTGATTGTCAAGGCGGCAATGGGGATCACCAGGTAATTCAGCACCGATGGGGAGCCTTCTCGACGCCGGGGCTCGAGATCTTTACGGAATGCTGGACAATGGCGATGGCTCCGCGGGCTGGCTCCGGTTTCGCCATCGCCTTGACCTTGTTTTTTCCCCCCGACGCGGACTATAAGTGGATTGTGGGAGCGCGGCAGGAGATGTTGAAGTTGCATTCGCCCGCTCAGAATGACGGGAACTGGGACGCAAGTGCGGGCACCAACATGGCTGATCGTTCACCAAGGAATCCACTGGTATAAGAGCCAAGAAGAGGGGAAGAAGGGTCTGCGGGCACGCCATCAGATCGTATCTCGATGGAGTCGAGGACCACTCTCCAACCCCTCTCTCTCTCTCTACTCTACCCTCAGCAAAACGAGGTGGAAGGGGACGACGAATCGTCCGATTCTGCTCCACCGCGTCTGCCGTGTTGCGGATCGACGTTGGATTAGCCTCGACGGTCTGAGAGACAAGGCTGGGTTAGGCTACTAAGTATATCGCTCCCATAGGCTTGACCCCTCCAGCGTCCATGCCCACCCACCCTTCGACTGGGGAAAATGTCTCGGCGGATCGCAGACGGGCAATCGTTGGGCGTCGAATCCTCTCCTGCCTTCCACCCACCTGCGAAGCATCTCCATTCTTTTCCCCAGCTTGAGCCTGTCCGTCCCCATGCTCCAACTCGAAAATTTCCCGGGCGACGTCGGCTCGAAGGGGGAGGGGGAGATGCAGACAGACTCCGCATCTGTCCAGCGCCCAGCCGGTTGGCGTCCAACGGTCAACGGGTGGGGGTTTTTTTTAGCCGCATTTCGCCAAGAAGAATAAAAAACCACAAAAAGAAAGAAAACAGGTCGGCCGCGGGCTCATCGGCGCAACGTCGGAAATGGAGAGGCAGGGGCAGCTCGGTTAGTCGTAGCGAAATGTATGCTTGCCGTGGCAAACGTCATGGTATGTCCATCTTCTCGCGGGAGGTGAACCGGCTGTGGCGGTCGAGTGTTGTACGAGCCCGAGCAGCCCGCCCCTCCGGTCATGTCGGCAGCAAGGCGGCCGGCATGTTGGGTACACGACCCAGCCCCTTGACTTGGCGCGTTTGTCACGACACTCGTCAGTGGCGCGCAGGGAGACGCTTACATACTATGTAGTAGGAGAGTGAGTGAGAGTGAGAGTGAGAGTGAGGATGAGAGTGAGTGAGAGAGAAGCGGTCACCCGCCGCCGAGGCCGAGAAAGAAAAACTTTATTGAGATTTTGTCGGGTCTGCCACCCACTCCGCCCGTCAAAAACCAGGACAGGATTCCCCAGACAATGAGATATAGAAACGCCCTGACCAAGATGAGGAGTTCGTCCCAAATGGTGATGAATTGTGGGTTTTCCCGGGGGGTTCGGGTCGATAGGAGAAGCTATGACTCGCCAGTAAAAGTGGCTTTTATCAACACACGGTCATGGCCGCGGTGACCATCATCTGTTTACCAGGACAGCCCTTCTAGGCCTCGTTCACCCGTCCTGCCGGTAAGCACCATCGGGCACGGTTGGGCTGGTTACATTCAACTCACGTTTAACCCGCGTGACGACCGGGTCATGGCTCATCCCTTTTCGCCACGGTTGCTTGTATAGTAATCCGTCAGGGCTGGCTGGCCTTTTCGGAAAGCTGCGAACAAGGCTGCGTGAATAACTCAATAAAATAAGATGATTGGAAAATAAAAGTAAAACAAGGCACGATGGGGAAAAGTCCAGCCAGCCTAACTAGCTATCTCATATCGAGGGCAATCCCGGCGAGAGGAACACGAAAATAACACGAAGCGAGAGACAAGAGGGACAGATAGCCGAGCCCGCTCGCTTACCGTCTGTCTGTCCCGTTTGTTCAACTCAGCAGCCCCCTTGTCTCCGCGGGATGCCTTGGCTTATGTAGCCGCCGCGTCTGCCTCCGTCATGTGAGCCTCTTCGATCCAGAACTTCCTGAAAGTTGGTCCTTGTGTGGGGTTTGTGTTCATGAGTGTGTGTGTGTGTTTGTGTTTGTGTGTGTATGTGTGATGGATGTGCTACTCCCCCGTCTCTTTGTATTCCTCGCTCGCCTTCGTCGCCAATCCGCGACTCCCGTGTCCCTCGAGTCAAGACAAACAAAACCGCGCACATCCCAACGAGATATCAACCCTTCTCCCTCTGTTGCGCCCGCTTCGTTCTCGTTGTTGTCGTCGAGGCTTGGCGCCTTTCAGAGCACCTGACCCAGTGGGTTTCCTGAGGATCTTCATCTGACTGGGCTCCATGCCTCTGTGTTGACAACCACCCGGCCCCTGGTCAAGCTCGGCCAGGGGGGGGACCAGGAACCTTTGTTTCTTTTTGCTGTTTCCCTGCCTCTTGTTCCTGGGGTTGCGGAGGGAAACTTGGGAACTCATGCCCTGGTAACCGAGCCGTGCAGGCCAAGTACCGTTTGGGAGGTAGGCGGGGAGACTCCATCTGACCCATCTCCCTGTCGGTGGTACCCGGCCTCGTGAGATGACGCCCGCTGGTGTACCTTATTTTCTCCTGTTGCTGGGTGCTTTTGTTCGGGGCTGTACTAGGTGCTGGTACGAAAGCTGACAAGATCCCCCCAGCCCCAGTGTATTACGGGAAGAGGATAAAGAGGCGCCTTCTCCCAGGCCTCCAGCTCTTACGTGAGATATTGTCTTCGTCCACCTGAGCTCTCCTCTCTTTCACCGACCTCCCTCTCCCGCTTACTACTTATAATAATCATAATCAGGGGTTTTGTCCGCCTCTTCCCACTTACACCAAAGTCAACCATGAAGTCCTCTCTCCTCCTCCCCTTCGCCACGTTGGCCTCGGCCATCTGCCACCATCGCACATCACTCTATGCCCGGAACGAGGGCCTCACTCCCCGCGCCGAAGGCGGCGTCGACGTTGCGACCTTTAGCTACAACGACGTCACGGGCCCTCTCAACTGGCACACCTACAGCAACGCGAGCATCAAGTGCGCCAAGGGCGTCCAGCAGAGCCCCATCAACCTCAACGACACCTCGGCCACGCTCGTCTCCGGCACAACCCTGGACTTCGACGTGCCGGACGTGCAGGACGGTGCCGCGTTCGAGAACCTGGGCACCACGCTCGAGGTGGCCATGTCCAACGGCACGCTGACTAGGCACGGGAGGAAGTTCACTCTGAAGCAGTTCCACTTCCACACGCCGAGCGAGCACCGTGTCGACAGCGAGCACTTCCCCATGGAGGTGCACTTTGTCTTCCAGGCCGACGCCGAGCAGCTGAAGAGTAAGCCAAGAACCCCCCCCCTCTCCCGTTACGAAGACGCGGTTTATGGACCAGACACGGGCTAACGCTGCTTTCCCACCCAGACTCCACGGGACCCAGCCATTCGGTCGTCGGCTTCCTCATCGAGGTCGACAACAGCGCCCCCTCGGAGTTCCTCAAGAGCGTCTTCTCGCACGTCGACGAGGTCAAGGAGCCCGGCTCGCACGCCGAGACGGAGCCCCTGAGCTTCTGCGAGCTCCGGACCGTGCTCCAGCACTCGGAGGTGTACCAGTACGACGGCTCGCTGACGACGCCGCCGTGCACCGAGGGCATCGCGTGGAACGTCGTCGCGGAGCCGCTGCACATCGACGACGTCACGTACCGCGCCGCCAAGAAGATTATGAAATTCAACGCGCGCTACACCCAGAACGTCCCCGGCAAGGTGAACTTGCTGGACCACTCGAGGGTCACGCTCAACGCACTTTCAGCGTGAGGGCCCCTTTTCTCCCCCCCCCTTGAGACTCTCGAGACGGATCGATAGCATGGGGGTGGGTCATTTCGAGGGCAAGGGACACGAAAAGTTCTGGCCGAGTGATCAGAGAGACCGGAGAGGCCGTAGAGAATGAGAGAGAGAGAGATCTGGGGTGCGTACACGCGGGGAGTAAGTGGGCTCTCGTGGTGTAATTTGCGGAATATGCGGGCGATTAGGCTTGTGGATACTATGGAGATAAAGGATTTGTTCAATTTGGCGTTAGCAAGGGTCGGCACACGTACGAACGGGGCATACGGATACGCAGATAGATACGAGGAAAACGAGTCGGGCGAGGTTGGTGAGTGAGAGTACATAGCGGTGTAAGTGCACATACATGGTCATATCTCTCCATAGAGAGAGAACGAAGCGATTCAAAGCAGGAATTACAACGTCCATCACAGAACAGACGTTGAATAAAGCATGGTGGTGTAGTGCAGTGTAATTGGTCCTATTCCAAAAGAGAACCCAGTATCGTTCCACAAAACCGCAACAGGCCCCAAGCCTGTTGACAGACCCAAGAAGCCTTTTGACAGATCCAGGCTCCAGCGCAAGATTGCCTTCTGTCATGCCAAGAAAACATAAAAACGACAAGTGTGGGCCACGCCTTCTTTTCCCGAGTCATCCTCGCGAAGGACCGGGGTTTCCGGTTATCACCTCGCTTCGCCCAGCCTTCTCTTCCCCTCTCTCTCTCTCCCACCGTCAGGCAGACGAGCCCGTTGGTGCGCCGGTCGTTGTCAAGGGAAAACAAAAGGGAACGCGACGGAACGTTCACCGAGCGATGTCACACGCTCGCGGGGGATTCCGACCAGCTCTCGCTTCCCCCCCCTTCTCCGCATCGTGCGGAGCACCGTGGCCGCTGACAGTGCGTAGGGTCCAATTGGTGGAAGGGGGGAATCCCCCCTGGTCCAGCTGGAAAATGGGAGGGGAAAAAATGTTGACGGAGCGATCGCCTGGTTGGTGCCCCGTCGTGCCCCCATGTTAAACTATCTTTTCTTTGACTTGGCACAATTCAAGCTCATCCATCTACTCGCTGCTATGAGCTGCCAAGGCGCCAACACGAGGAGGGGTAAAGAGGATTGGGTGTGGACTGTGTCCGGCGGAGTGAGTCTTGTCCAGGTCTCGTGTCTCGCGTGACGTGACGGAGTGGAAGCGAAATGCGATTACCGCTCTCCAACGGTACCGCGAGCCTTGGTACTATCGGGAACTCTCGTATGACCCTCGCATCGCGCATTGGCACTTCGCTCCGCGGACTCGCAGTCTTAAGAGGAGGATGGTGGAAGCACGGTTTTCGCGGCTCCACTCCTCCGCTTGGCGTCGGAAGCTGCTTGCCGGCGTCCTCGAACCCTGTGGGGCCATTACCGGCCCTCCCGACTCTCCCGGCCCGATGTGGTGGTCCTTGGTGGGGTGTGCGGACGCGGTCGCCACGCGGCGAACGGGACCGGCACTTGCTTGCCGAGTGCTGTTTGGCAACAACGGTGCTCTCCACCCGGGAAACAATTCTTCGCCGAGGCGTTGGCTTCCTCTGGGAAGAACACTCGCACACGCAACCTTTCATTTAGTCCCGCTTGAAGATGTGGCGGGCCATGTCGCTGAACGAGCGACCGCCGAACAGGAACTGGGAGCTGTGACGGCCGCAGTGGGTGTAGACGTTGACCGTCTGGGAGTGGGAGGACTTGCGCTTGGACGGGCGCGGGGAGTCCGTCGAGACTGCCCCTCTGGTGGTAAAGGAGTCTGACGAGATGGAGCTGGCGTCGGAGCCGACGCGGCTGCTCTTGGGGCGGGGCATGTCAAAGTTGGCAGTGTACGAAGACATTGTCTGTGATCGAGTGCGACTGCTGGTTTGGTACGAGCAGCTGTTTTCGAGTTGGTGTGTGTGTGTGTGTGTATATATATGAATATAACAAAGTTGACACAAGAGTCTGATTATAGATAGTCGATGGTTTGGACTGAGAGATAAGCTCATCCAGACCGCGGGGCACCCTTCTTTAAAAGCTTGAAGGGCTCGTCAAAGCTGGATGCGGCTACACGGCTGCTTATTCTTGGCCCACGCAGACGGCCGCTTGGTCGGCATGGATTGGCGACGCCATGAGGCACGGTGATCTAGAAATGCTGTGCCCCGACTGGCCACTTACCGACTTGGCCGAATTCCCGGTTGATGGTGGACCCACATGAGACCGGTCTGCTGGACGTGGTGACCCCATCGATGCAACCGAACGTGCCGCGAGTGGAGCTGGCCTCGTAAGGCAGCAATCAGTGCAGACCAGTTCTTCTGATGTCCTTCTTTGCTTGTTCCGCATTCGTGCTACCCCAATGGCCATTGGCTGATTATGCGCGGGGATCTGCACACTAGGCTGATCGAATTTGTGACGGCCTCAAAAGCTGGCGCAAGGGATGGGTTTGAGGCCAACTCGCCGAATGAGGAGACAGCAGGTGTTTGATGGCTGGGAGAGCCTCATTCGCTCACTAGCGCAATGCCGGACACGAGATACCGGGCTTTGTATGCACAGAATTGCTTGGTAACATCTCGTAACCATAGTCGACTGTTGATGTCAGCGAATCAGACGGTATTCCGGCACGGCAGCGTCGTCAGCAACGCTGTGTTAGTCGCTTCCGTCCCGCATGTTCGGACGACGCCGAAGGGTTAGCGTCGATTGCGGGCTCTCGGCGCCGCTGCACGTGACGCTTCGTTACCTTGCTGCCTAGTAAGCCGGGCGTACCGAAGCTTCTCAGGCTGCAAGGCATCCACGCGCCCACAGCTGTCTCCCTAGGTACCTACCTGCGTGCCTCAGGTATCTACTGGTACTTAGTAGGTAAGGGGCACCAGCCACGTTCCCGGCCACGTTCCTGACCTTGGCGTTCCGGAAGCTTAAGCTTGCGGGTTACCCCAGATTCGGAGCCGTAGGGCTGATGGAAAAGGTCGATACGTGAAGCTTGAACTTGGGGCAATGTAAAGATGATGTTTCTGAAGATGATGGCAATTTTCCGGTCTGTCGCAGCCAAGATCCCGAGCCAGCAACGGTGATTTTCAGGCGACGTACACCAAGCTCGGAAGCCACCAAGCCCAGTCGTGAGCCTTCAACGATAACCGGCGGTGGAAGAAAGTGTTTTGAGGTCTGACAATGATGGGAATCGAGAAATGACATCATTGCTGTTGATCGTTCGGCGTTTGACGTGTCTATGCACCCCGACTATTTACACCCCCAAAATGTCGATGTGCCCGTGTCGACTGTCTGGCCTGCGTTCCACTTTGACATGGTTAGCCACGACGACCCGTTGTCGCACTTTGCCCAAGCAATACCAGTCCTTGCCCTTTTTCGAGTGCTGCTGTGGTCGCGATGATGCAACAAAGCTGTGGTGGACACTCGTCACCCACTTACCCCGGGCCCGACTTTTTATTTTTATTTTTAACCTCGTGCGCCGAGGAGCACCGTCAATCCTTGCAGGACAATTGGTATGCTTCAGACTTTCGGTACGTCGAGACGAAAATCGGGTGACAGAACCGCTGACCGTGCTGGAGCAACGTAGACACGAAGATCCCGTCGCAATGCCTTATCTCAAGAAACGACGGTTCCGAGATGCAACAATCCAAACGCAAATGAGGCCCCCGATGAGCTGCATTGAATCGACAAAAGATGGGTCTGCAAGGCCCAAAATGGAAGTCTGGTAGCCTGAGGGTGCCGCGCGCCCGGGCCATCTGTGGCTGGTGGGCGCTGCACGTGAGACCCACCTGACTGACTTTCGCCCTTCGTCGCCCAAGTGAGCAGCGCGTTCTACGATATCTCGCCGTGCAAGATTGCCCAGCGACAAACGTCGCCGACATCGAAGCCGACCGCGGGTTTTTTTTCTTCGCGTCCGGATTGCTCAGACTCCAATGGAGGTTTGTCTTGCCATTACAAACACCTGACGGACTCTTTCCATTGTTCTTGGACACCATTTCTCCTTGAGCGCTAAGACAACAGGTACGGCTTTCCTCCCCCCCTCCTCCCAAACTTTTCAGTAGCTGCAATACAGAATAATCTTGACATTTTTCTTTCCTGGTTCAACGGAATCCTGCGTCAATCTTCATTTTTTGCATGCTGACGCTGACATCACGGATCCAGACTTGCCTCGCGATACCCGGGCAACAGTAGCTCTTCCGGCGTGCACAACAATCAAAAGACGCGATAGCGATCATCCCGACCGCGCCCGCCTCCCGCTTCCAACCCTCCCAAGACACGATGCCGATCAAACGCAAGCGCGACATTGAGGATTTCGATCCTAACAAGTCTGATTCCGATGACGAAAACTTCGAGCCTGGCGCTGATGCACCCCCCGTCCGCACCAAGAAGCGATCGCGCGGGCCCAAGAGTCAAAGGAGCGCCGGCGGCAGGCGACGCAACAATCGATATCGTGGATCAGACATCGAGGACGACGACAATGATGACGTCTCTGATAGCCAGGACGAGGGCTCGTTCGTCTCGGAAGAAGAGGAAGAAGTCGAGGACATACCTGTCAATGCCGCCGGTCGCCGTGCAAGAAAGGCTGCGACGAAGCACAACAGCTACAAGGAGAGCGATGACGAAGACGATGACGAAGACGAAATTGCCGAAGAATCAGACGATGAGCTCTCCGAGAATACGCCAAAGCCTAAGAAGAAGGACAGCTTAATGATTAAGCTCAAGGTTCCCAAGTCTGCCTCGAAGCCTGCTCCTGCTGTAACAATCACCAGACGATCAACCCGTGCTCGCACAGAAGAGCTTGGTGAAGAGCATGTCGAGCTGACTAATTCCGGCAAACATTCACGCCCTGCCTCGCGGTCTAGGAGCCCCGAGGCCTTGGCCAGGACTCGGTCTTCCCGCTCGATTAAGGGACTTAAGAAGGGCCCCGAGACCATCGAAGAGGCGACACAGGAGAGCAGCGGCCCCCGCGAAGACGACGCTGACGTCGACGAGCTGGCCGGCGACGTTGATGATGCGGCGGCTGAGGTCAAGGATACCGAAATGGAGGACGTCAAGGAGTCGACCGAGCAAGTGAAAGGCGACGGTGTTGCAGCCGACGACGACGATGACGACGAAGATGAGGGCCCAATTACGCGGCGAACCCGGGCCAAAAGAGGAAGTGAGTCTGCAGCTGGGACCGCCAAGCCGGACGTCGATGCCGACGCTGAGGGCGAGGCCGAAGACGATGGCCCTAAGCGACGTCTTACGCGCCGAAACGGGCTTCGAAAGTCAAAATCCGTCCAGGAGCCGAGTAGCGACTTCGAGCCCGGTGAAGAGTCGGCAGAAGAGGAGGCCCACATGTCCGACTCGCCCAAGAAGGATTCCGGCGACGGTGACGACGGCGATTTCGACAGCCCGGCTCCGCGCGGTAGGGCCGCCAAGCCAAAAGGTCGATCCACCCGGAGCTCGCGCCGAGGCGCCGAGTCGGCCGAGGAAGTTGAGCTAGACCAAGATGAATTGGCCGAGGAGCTTCACGAACTCCGACAAGATTCGCGCTCACGTCGTACTCGACGACCTTCGCCCGCGATCATCTACCAGGAAACTGCTTCAAAGCGACGCAGAGCCGCCGCGAAGCCGATGAACTACTTCATGCCGCCCCTTTCCGCCGTTAACATCGAAGAGGATGACGCGGAAGACCCCGCCCCGACTCCTGCACGCCGTCGCGGAGGCCGCGGCGGTGCAACTCAGGCATGGGATCGTGCCCTTAACACGACCTTTGGCCCCTTCGGAGGAGGCGGCGGTGCCGGGTCACTGCTTACTGGACCTTGGGGCACAGGTGCTGCGGGAGGCGTTGATTCAGACAGCAGTGACGATGAGATGGGCCATCGCTCAGGTGCAGCTGGTAACGTCGGTATGACACCCACTTCCGCTGCCGCTCCGGCTGGGCTTCTGCCGGGTCTCGCACAGCCTTTGGGCGGAGACACGGGCGTCGGTGCCACTCCGAACGTCGGCAAAATCAAGAACCAGAAGGCTCTGGCGGATGCCGACCCTCTTGGCGTCGATCTGACTGTCGACTTCAACCACGTCGGTGGTCTGCAAGGTCACATTGACCAACTCAAGGAAATGGTCCAGCTCCCCCTTCTCTACCCGGAGCTCTTCCAAAAGTTTCACGTCACCCCGCCCCGAGGTGTCCTTTTCCACGGTCCGCCTGGTACTGGTAAAACTCTTCTTGCTCGAGCCCTTGCCAACTCTGTCGGCATTGGCGGTCGCAAAATCACATTTTACATGAGAAAGGGTGCCGATGCCCTGAGCAAGTGGGTTGGTGAAGCCGAGAAGCAGCTGCGTCTGCTTTTCGAAGAGGCCAGAAGGACACAGCCGAGCATCATCTTCTTTGATGAAATCGACGGATTGGCGCCGGTTCGCTCTAGTAAGCAGGAGCAGATTCATGCCTCCATCGTATCAACACTCTTGGCCTTGATGGACGGAATGGACGGTCGCGGGCAGGTCATTGTGATCGGTGCCACCAACCGTCCGGACAACATTGACCCGGCCCTCAGGAGACCTGGCAGATTTGACCGCGAGTTCTACTTCCCACTTCCCGATGTCGCCGGCCGAAAGTCAATACTCGAAATTCACACCAAGGACTGGGGACTCTCGGAGCCATTTAAGCAGCAGCTTGCCGAGAATACAAAGGGCTACGGCGGTGCTGATCTCCGAGCCCTTTGCACAGAAGCTGCACTCAACGCCATCCAGAGGACCTACCCCCAGGTCTACTCGTCAAAGGACAAGCTCATTGTCAACGCGGACAACATCAGCATCCACGCGACAGACTTTATGTTGTCCATCAAGAAAATGGTTCCCTCGTCCGAGAGATCTGCAGGCACTGGTGCAGCTCCCTTACCCAAAGGCGTCGAGCCGCTGTTACGGGACCAGTTCGGGTCGATCAAGAAGGCGTTGGACGAGGTGCTTCCTCGCAAGAAGAAGCTGACCGCGCTGGAAGAAGCCATGTTCGAGCAGTTCGAGGACGAGGATCAAGGTTTCGGACGGGAGGCTCTTCACCAAGAGTTTGAGCGCTCTCGCATCTTCCGTCCTCGGTTCTTGATCCATGGCTTTTCGGGCATGGGCCAGAGCTACTTGTCGTCTGCTCTGCTGCACTATTTCGAAGGCGTGCAGGTTCAGAACTTTGGCCTTCCCAACTTGCTTGGCGACGGACGGGTAAGTAGCGACTTGATCAGCTATGACTGCTTTTTCGGCTAACAGTTTGCAGCCCATGGAACAGGTGATCGTCAGCCTCTTTACTGAGGTCAAGAGACACAAGCCGAGCGTCATCTATATCCCGAGCATCGACTCTTGGTATGCCGCCATGAGAGACACGTTGCCTTTCATCACCTTCAAGGCGATGCTCAAGTCCATCCCGCCCACGGACCCCATCTTGGTGCTTGCCACTGCAGAGTACGAGGCAGGGGAGGATCTCGCCCCGGAGCTTGTGCGGGAACTGTTCGCCTTCTCCCGCAAGAACCGGCTGCAAATTGAGCGGCCGAAGCATGTGAGTAACCCAACGAGGACCATTGACGAGCAGCTCCGCTAACACGAACCAGTCCAACCGACGAGAGTACTTCTCGGCCATCGTCGAGCATGTCCGGAAGAGCCCGGCCGACTTCCCTGATCCTGCCAATCGAAAGAAGAGAGTCCTGGAACAGCTACCAGTCGCCCCGCCACCACCACCAAAGGTGCCCACCAAGGACGAAGTCAAGGCTATGCAGAAGCGCGACCATCAACTTCTCAACATTTTGAAGGTGCAACTGCAGCCAATCATGGACCAAATCAACAGGAAGTACAAGAAGTTCAGACAGCCTGTGATAACTCCGGCCCAACTGGAGTACCTGTTCCTCGAAAAGGATCCCAACTATGTTCGCCCTGACGTCATGGGCGCCGAGCATCGTCCTTTCGAGATCGTCAAGGACAAGTACGGTGACGACGTGCTGCGCGAGACGGCCACCGGCAAGACGTTTTACAACCTTGAAACAACAACGATCGAGGAGCGGTTGTCGAATGGCTTCTATTGCCGACCCAAGGACTTCCTTCGGGACATACGGTCTCTCGCCAAGGACTCCAAGAACATTGGCGACAAAGAGAGGACTCTCAAGGCGAACGAGCTCGTTAGCAATGTCGAGGTTGACGTCGCCACCATCGAGGGCAACACGAGCACCGTGGACTGGGAGGCGTTGCACCAGAGACAACTCCAACGTGCCAAGGCCGCAGCTGAGAAGGAGCGGAAGAGAAAGGCCTTCCAGTCTGTTCTCGATCGCGTACAAACCGACATAACCGGCGGCAACGACAGCGACTCTCAGGGCCCCGTCACGCTGGGCGAGCGCATTCCCGGATCGGCCCATGCCTTGGCACGCTTCCAGGTCATGAGCCCAGGACCCGGCGGCACCTCCGAGGCCCAGCAGCAAAGCAACGGAGTATCGAACCCTTCACGGCAGAGTGATGTGCACATGAGCGGTATCGACGACGACACGACACAAGATAGTTCCATGCAGCCGCCGTCTCAATGGCCGCCGCAAGCGAACCCGACAACAGGCGCAACAGGAACCACCCAGGTGTCCCAGAGGTCCGTTGTCACGACGGTTCCGCCAGGCATGTCGCCTTCTGCGATTGTGAACGACGCTTCAACCACCAAGACGTCAGATCCATCCGACAGATCGACAGACAAGTGGAGCACTCAGGCAACGAACGGGTTCCACCCAGATCAATCTAGCCAGGGTGATAACTCGCAGCTGCAAGACACTCAGATACCCACCGGAATGGGCCAAGTGAGTCAGGCCACCTCCAGCGACGATGCTTGGCCACACTCCCAGGCCCAAGGCATGGCGCGTGGAGTCATCCGCCCCCCCGGCAGTCAAACGTCGTCTCCCAGCAAGTCGAGAAGCTCAGGCGACTCTAAGCACGCCATGCCTCTGGTCAACATTCTCAACGAATCCACTAGCGACGATATTCGAAACTCGGGCTCGTCATCCTCGCAGCAGCAGCAGCCTGTCATCCATCAGGGCCAGGTCGAACAGTTCCTCGACGAACTGACCGAGAGGACCTCGGGCTGCACTATCGAGCAGCTTGAGCAGATCAACCGCGAGCTCATGGACGAGATCTGGAATACGAGACACGAGTGGAACCGCATGAAGGTTCTCAGTGACCTGACGAACGTGTTCAACGAGACAATTAGTGATATCGAGAGCATCCAAGGGCTGTTCCAGCAGAGCCAGCAGTCGTGAGCCGAGGGGAGCGGAAGGCGGAGGATTGTTTCTACGAGTTGTAACATAGTACATTCTCCTTGAGTTTTTTTTCCTGAGTTTTCCCTTTCCTTACGTCTAACCCTTTTTTTCATTTTCATCCGGCATGATGGAGAGCAAAGCTGGCCAGGGCAGGGAAGGGTCGGGAGGCGGCGAGGGGGGACGGACACGGTCTAGTTTGTGAGCGACACAGTACGACCTCTTTCTTGTGATAAAAGCACATTACATCGAGCACAGCCGCATCCTCCCTGTGTAGCATGGGATAGGCAATAGACAAAAATCGCATGGTAAACCACGGTTGGTTCTTTTCATAAAAAGGAAATTGAAAAACAACTCCGACGGTCCGTGTGGGAAAGGGGCGGTCCACCTTTCGATCGAGTGATGGATCGAGTAACAGGCTGCGGGCGATGTCACCACCATCAGAGTCTTTCGCTGCTTGTGAGAGACAGCAGCAATTTGCTCCACCAGAGGCCTATATGCATCTCACGGAAACCC
>JASUDE010000343.1:0-32852 GCA_034509685.1 Colletotrichum cereale | reverse complement strand
TCGCCAATGATTTAAAATCCAACGCTTCCCGTTCCGATGCTCCGTCGGTATGCAAACGCTCCTTAAATCCAAACAATAATTGACAGAAAGCCCCCCCCTCCCCTCTCTCGAAAACAAAATGCGACCCGTACTCAAACAATCGCACCCCCCCTCTTCACCGCAGCTTCCTCGGCGATCTCCGCCGCGCCAGTTCCTCCACCTCTTCCCGTGACAGGATGATGCTGTCCTCCCTCTCCTCCTCGCCGCCCATCAACTGCGACGCGTCGATCCACCCGGCTTCGACCGCGAACAGGACGACCTCGGCCGAGGTCCCGAACGCCGGCGTTCCAGCCTTGGCGTCCGGGTCCAGGTACTTCCACATCTCCTTGGTGACCCTCTTGAACTCCGCCACGTCCTTCTTGTCGCCCGCGAACCCCTTGGTCATGTACTGGTACAGGTACGCCAGCCACAGGACGTTGGTGTACGGGACGTACACGTCCCACGAGAGGGGCTCGCCGTCCACACCCTTAGCATAGGGGGCTTTGTGGGCCGACGGCGGCAGGTGGCCTCGTTCCCCGCGCAACAGAAAAGACCGCATTTGGCGGTAGACTTTGCACTGCGGCGCGTGGGTGCTGGTGAAGATGCTGAGATCTTTTTCGAGGTCAAGCGCAACGGGCTCCGACTCTTCCACCTCGAGGTCCTCGGCACGAGACAGGCCGTAGTCGAGAATCGTTATGTCGAGGCCGGAATAGCCGAAGTAAGGTCCTGGCTTCTTGGGGTCGCGCGTCATGGGTTCGTCAACCCTGCGGATGCAGAGATTGCCCTCGTGCAGATCACGATGCTGTATTCCGTTAGCTTGGCGGCGTTTTCTTCCACTTTCACGTCAACATACTTCAAAACAGGCCAGATCTTCCGCCCGGGCCAGTGCAATGGCAACATGGAAGAATATATCCCACAACTGATTCGAATTCGCCAGCTCAAAGTCCTCGAGCGCGGTTCCCGCATCACCCAACTCGACCACCAAGAACGTCGTGTCGTCAAGATAGCGGCTCGGGCTCGGGTAAAACTGCAGCCTGTCCGGGTCCTTGCGCTTCATCTTCCGGTGGAAGCCTTGATGCGTCTCCAGCAGGCACTTGGGCGCCTTCCCCTTCACGAGGTAGCGCTCCTTGTATATGACGAAGCCAGGAATGTCGGCGAGCCACTCGGATATGCGCAGCTCACCGCGCATGTCGTCCTCGGAATGCGGCTCCTCGTCGACCAGACCCGAACGCTCCTGGGCCTTGGTCTGCGCCTTGATGGGTGACTCGAGGCGGATGCACTTGATGATGCTCGTGCCGCGCTCGTTGCGGACGCGATACACTTCTGCGTAGGAGGCCTCGGCGATCTTCTCAATCGTGTCTCCCGGCGGGCACACTTCGTCCCAAGTGAGAACGCGGTAGGCCGGCTGAGGCTGTACCAGGGGTTGGGAGGATCTGATCTCGGGTGTCTCAACCTTTGATACAGGTGTCGGAGTCTGCGCCCTGACTTTTGGCGTCGCTGATCTGGTCGTCTTGGGGGTCTCCTTTGCTGTCCGCTGGGAAGATGCCGCCGTCTTTTCTGGCTTCGGTGGAGATGTAACAACAACCGAGGCAAAATCTCTGGAGAGCTCATCCTCTGAGGAATCTGATTCGTTCTCTAGTTCAACGGCGTGCAGCTTTTCCGTGATTTGGATAACCGACTCATCTTCAGCGGTTGCCGAAATCACTTCATTGGGCTTTCGTAGCGGGCTCTGGGGGAGCTCGGACAAGACTCGCCTGGCTTTCGCTCGCGTCGAGGTCTTGCCATATGTGCGGGCAGCCGTTGTTCGCGCCATTGTATGATTTTGGTGTTATCTTCAGTATTGCTCTCATTCAGAAATTGCTTTGCCGGGATTAATGCCTTTGCCATTATCGTTCGTTCCGAGTTGCTGCATTGACGGTCGTCCGAATCTATTGACATTCAATGCATGTTGTCCCGACAACCGGGGCACACCGGGGCACCGCGGGAGGAATGTTACTCCGGGAACCGCTGACGACCTGAGCACGAGACTTGGAAACCCGCCAAGCAGGGGGCTCGACCACATTCAGATGCAATGTGGGGCAACGTCATGACGCCCCAGGTTCCAGAAGAGCGACGTGACTGGCTAACGACAGGTTGACGACTGACCTAATCTCGCCTTTCGCCGGCGATACCTCTCCTCACAAGCTCGGAGCTTCACTGTCTGCAGTCTTGGATCTCGACACCACCGCAGCCAGCCAGCCATCCCCCTCGACCGCAACCATGGCCAACATCCTCAACGGCCTCTTTGGAGGCTCCAAGTCCTCTGCATCCCCAATCCCTAGCGGAGACGCTGGTATGTGATTCTCAATTGCAATTCGCACCCTCTTCGAGCCTCCCCCCCTCGTGCCGTCAAAGCTTCTCCCATTTCCCCTCAGCACCCACAAAATCCACCATCCCAAACTGACGCAACCCGCCTTCGCATGTAGACTTCGCAGACTTCGCAGGGGCTCCTGACCCGTCGCCCACACCCGGTGCCTTCACTGCTGCCCCCGGCAGCGCGTCTCTCGGCGGCAGCGCGCCCCAGGCTACGGCGCGTCCTTACACGAAGTGGTACAACATCCACGAGCGCCACTCGCTCAGCGAGTTCAAGCTCGAGGGTGCCATCCTCGCCGTCAGCGCCGTCATCTTCCTTCTGCACATCGTTGGCGCGCGCCTCAACCGCAAGAAGGCCAAGACCTGGGCTGTCGCGCACGCGCCGACGCTCAAGTCCGAGTTCGCCTCGGTCGGCTTCTCCCCGCGTTCCACCACCGGCACCGATCCCAATGATGTCGCCGGCGTGTTGCGCGAGAAGTCCCTCTTCGAGTTCGCCAGCTACGCCACGGGTCGCCAGAATGTCGCGTTCATGGATGTCAAGTTGACCCTTACCAAGCGCTTCAACCCGGCCCTGAGCATCGTCGAGTCCGTCTCGAGCTTCTTCATGGATGCCGTCGAGACCCCCCACGACGCTGTTGAGGCTATCATCTACCCCTTTGACGGCAAGGAACACCTCACCGTCCCTTCCATGCCCGGCGCCCACGAGCTGCGCAGCAAGGATAACAAGAGCACCTACGACAACTTTGTCTGGGCCATTGTCTCCAAGGACCGCATGAAGCAGGTTCGCGACGATCGCTACGACGTCTCCATCACCTTCACCAAGGACCACGCCAAGCTCCCCAACTGGGTCACCGTCATGAGCGAGAGCGCCGAGATCACCGATCAGCTGCTGACGCCTGAGCTCATCAAGGCTGTCGAGTCTGCCGGCGACGCCTTTGACTACCTCATCGTCTCCGACCAGCCCATCGAGCGTCCCGCCACGTAAGTCGCCACGGCCCGTCCGTTGTGTTTTCGTCCAATACTGACAGCCCACAGCCTCGAGGAGACCACCCCCCGCAAGCGCATCTTTCTCCGTTACCGCATCCCCTCCAACAATAACTACGCCGACCTGTTGCCCATCTTCGAGTACTTCGTCCGCATCCCTGACGCCCTCGCCTCCGGCGCCCATTTCCGCCCCGAGGTCCTCCGCAAGGTGCGCAGCGTGCGCGAGGAGGCCATTGCCCAGCTCAAGAAGGCCGCCGACGCCGAGAAGGCGGAGGAGCGTGCCCTTGAGCGCGAGAAGCAGAAGAAGGCCAAGCGCGACGCTGAGCTCAGCGCTCTCGACGCAAAGGCCCAGAAGAAATACCTCGAGAGGGAGCGCGAGCGCGACCTGAAGAAGAGCATGAAGAAGCAGACCATGCGCGGTTAGAGCAGTAACGCTTTTCTAGTTGGGATTCTCCAAAAAGTTCTATCTTCGACTTGTTTTCGCCGAGGGCAAAAAAGGGGGGGCCAGCGTTGTGACCAGTTTGAGGCGGTCAAGGGGTCGGCGGTGTCAATATCACAATCTACCAGGCTGGGATGTATACATGTACCATGATGGAAGGGGAAAAAAGCGGCGGGGGGAAATCAAATAGTACATCGTTGCGTAAATCAATAACTTAATAAGCCGTCGTTCCTGTCAATGTTCTCGTTGCGTGGGCTGGCCGGCCTGGGAAAATACACGGCTGGCTCACTTGTCCGACGCCAGAATCCCCTCAATCCGCTTCACCTTGTCTTCGGCAGACTGCTTCTTGTCCGTCCTGCGCGATCCATCAGCTCCGGGGCGTCCCGCGTGCACTCATCACTTCAGATAGACAAACCTCGAACCGACGCGCATCGAGGACTGGATCCTGACGACGCCGCTCTGGTGGACAAGAGAGTGCGCCTGCCCGATGACGCGGAAGACGTCGTCCCAGCTGCCCTCTGCACGAGGTCTCTCCGTCAGCTCCGCTTGCAATCACTCAAAGCTCCACGAGAGGCCCTCTCTGTCCCGGAGAGAGAGAGAGAGAGAGAGAGAGGAGGGGAAGGGGAAGGTAGACCCGCGACCTAGACTCACCGACGGTCGTGCCGGCCGAGTGCATCGTGCACTTGAGCCCGCTCGCATTCAACAGGCGCTGAACCTGCGCGACCTCGTTGGCGACGGAGACGGTCCCCGTCCCGACGGGGATCAGGCAGAAGTCGCAGTACGCCGACTCGGGCGTGGGGATCTTGGAGTAGTCCTCGGAAGACATGGTGAGCTTTTCGGTTCTGGGTGTGTGTGTGTGTGTGTGTGTGTGTGTGTGTGGCCTTGTAACCTGCACGGCGTGTCGAGATGTATTTGCCGGGGCTGGCCGTGGTCAGTCTCTGCTCGACGAAAGAAAAGAAGCAAAGATCGGATTCGAATGATGGTATATGCGACGACTTTGTTTGTTTACCCGGAAATCGTGATAGGTAAGGAAGGGGGGATCCTCTCACCAGTGATGAGGTAGAGCCCGCAGCTCACTTAGTCAAGGTGGGTGTTGTGTGTGTGTCGTTGACTCCAAGTGCGGGCAAGCTCTCCTGCCCGATCCGGCTTAGCGCCGCGTTATGCTGCTTTACGGAGCATTCGACCTTTTTGAATGCATCTTCATCCAAGTGCATCTCATCAGTAACGACCGCCTACCTGTGGTGATGTATAGTCACTGCTTCCCCAAAAAAGTTTCTTCTTCTTCTTCTTCTTCTTCTTCATTTTTCTTTTTTTTTCTCATCTTTACCGGTCCGAGGACATGATCGGCGACTCTGGTTGTGGTAAAGTTCTTGGACAAGTTCACCGGAAAGTTATATCGTGGGCACATAATTAGTGCATAAGTGCATGAAGGGTGGTTTTGCGGGGGGGAAAAGTACCGTCGGACACGTCGCTGTGCTTGTCCACCTAGGGGAAGAAGAGGTCATTGCTCATATGGTTGCGGGCAACAGCCACCCGTCTATATACTATTACTCATTCCAAAACCTAGGTTCCGGCTTTAGTTTCTAGAGCTCGTCAGCCTCGCCGGGCGTTGGAACGGCCGGTAATCTCGAACATCAACCCCGCCCCCTCCCCCGTATCTCGGACACGCTCCACTCCCCGTCAAAGGAGTCTTAGTGCCAATGTGTGTCTGGGAAACTGGGCCGCGAGCCGGCATGGTGGGCAGTCATTTCGACGCCAGGAACGGCCGAGGCACAGGCCGGCTTCTTAACTTTTAGAGTTGTTCGAGGGGCAAACTGAATCAGCGATAAGCACGACCCGGCCTCGGCCGAGTGAGACGGCACGGGGAGAGAGAAAAAGGAAAGGGGAGGGGGACAGAGTTCTTTTTCACCGTCGTTTAGGTATCTCCATGGATCCTCAGGCTTTTTCTCTCTTTCTACTGCCTTCGGAGTTATAGCCGAGACCCCAATCCGTTTCAAAGGAAACCTTTTGCCCGTTCTGCACCCCTGATATACGCAAGCCATGCAACGGCCGCACCGTATTTCAACGCAGAAGGTCAGAGTCTATCCAAAGGGTAAATAAACTAATTTCCAACTCGCCCAGGAAGCTCAAAGCAGACTTCGCGTTGTCAGCGCACATCGGGTATATTTCTCCCACCCAACACACACACAGCGTCATCCCTTCCTACGGTTACGGCCCCCCGAACTCTATCAACCATGCTCATCCCAGAAACCTTCTCAACGTATACCCTCTTGTGATATCTCTAATCGACCGAAAAGTTCACCGGCATAATGTGTCACGTTTCACACTCGCAACTCAACCCGCAAGCATACACGGGGGGGAAAAAGGGGGCCGCTTCTGCTGCCTTGGCCTTGGCCGAAAGAAGCGTCTTAACATTTACTAGTCAAAGGGGTGCTGAGGACTGACGGCGACCCGGGCTCCCGGCACCGGCCCAGCCCAGCATGAAGGAGCTCTGGAATCCGCGTGTGTATAGCCTCAACCTTGACATGAACTGATAGCCCTCCCTCCGTCCTCCTTTCCTTCGACGCGGGCTTTCATCAAGCAAAAGAAAGCTTGTTTGCCAGCATTTCCTTCCCTCTGCTGCCTGTCGCGGCGCCGGCGCTGGTGGTGCCGTGGTCACTGCCGCTGATGCCGACCGCCTTGGCGCCGGCGGCGGCGCCCGCGGCGCTCATGGCGCCGCCGTCGACCACGAACTTTGTGCAGTCGTCCTGCGCGCCGCGCTGGGCGACGGGCATGACGACGGGCTGGTGGGTCGTCGTCGTGATCAAGGTGCACACGCGGTAGACGCCCGGCGGCAGCCCGCCGTCGACGCGGGCCGTCAGCAGGCCCTTGCCGTCGCCGGCGTCGTCGACGCCCTTGAAGAAGGCGAACTTGCTCGCGTCCGGCGGCGTCGCGACCGTCAGGGAGCCGATGTCCTGGATCGTGATGTGGCAGTGCCCGTAGACGTCGCCGGCGAGGTCGAGGTCCTGCGGCGTCGTGTAGTAGTTGGTCATCGGGTTGGCGAAGAGGCCGGCCCGCAGGTGGGCCGTCTGCACCGTGACGTTGAAGCTGGCCCCGGCCCGCAGCCGCTCGCCGGGCTGCGGGCTGGTGATGACGGACGAGATCATGTTCTGCTGGGATGGGATCCTGCCCATGGGGATGCCGTTGCAGGAGCCGCCGGCGAGCTGCTGGCCGTTGGTGATGGTCCGGCCCTCGCAAAAGTTGATGAAGTTGTCCTTGTCACTGCCGCGCGTGTTAGCCGACTGCTAGTGGCATCCGTACATGAAGGGAAGAGGGGGGGGAGGTCTACGTACGTCGCTGCCGGGGCCTGCCCTGCCTTGGCACCCTTGGTTCCGGGTTCCTGGCCGGTGAGGCTGCTGGCGCTCTGGATGAGTTCCGGGCGCAGGCACGACGGCTGCTGCTGCTGCTGCCTGGCTAAGACTTCCGGGCGGGCGTGATCGAGAGGAGAAGGGCCGGGCAAGGCGGCCGCGCGCCGGGTCAGGCTGGCCGAGAGGACCGCGGCCAAAACGAACGAGTAGAGCATCTTGAAATGATGAGATTGTGGACACCACCGCCAGGGCTAGGTATCATCGGCTTCCGTCGAAAAAAAGGAGTGCGTGTCGAACGTAGCTTGCACAGCAACCTGCTGTATATGACTGGGAAGGGGAGGGGGAGGAGGAAACGAACGAGCTGCAAACGACCGGTCAGTATCAACGTCAGACCGCTGTCCCGGGATCTCGGTGACGCCCTACGGCCATCTTATATAAATAAAGGGGGGGGAGGGGGGGGGGAGGGGAGCCGAACAAACAAACTTCTGCTGCTTCATAAGATTGGCTTTCCGGGCAGCCGGCTACTCTTCGTGCGCGGCCCTGGGTGGCATCCATTTAGGAGTTGTTGACTCAACAAACTTTGCCCTTTCCCCCTCCCTCCCAGGCACGGCGTCATATGTGCCAGCAGCGGTGGTTCAAAGGAAAGTTCTGATGCTGCCAGTCCGTCCATCTCTCCGTCCATGTCATGGTCCGAAAGACTGCTCATCTGGGGCCTCGCGTTCGCCCCGTCGCCCGCCCCCGCCCGCCCTTCCCTCCTTTACGTCGTGTCCTTAGAACAGCCCGCGCAGCTGGGACGCGCTAACGGATGCGAGTTGAGATGATAAGGCCGTATCGCGATTGCATGTTGGTGCATCGTCGAGGGTTTTCTCTTTTGGACAAAAAGGGCACGGGGGACCTAATGTGTCTGAGAAGGGAAACCTTGATCCATCCCCCCTTCGCAAGGAAGGCACTGTCTGCGAGGTGCCCAGAGAAGAAGCCCCTCGCCACCTATCCTCGGCAGCTGCCGATGCCCGGCAGGGATGGGCTGGCGTGATAGCGTCGATCCGAAACGGTTCGCTCATCTTAAGGCCGCCCCTCCCGCGGGTCTCTGTTCGGTTCTCGGCCCCGGCGCGCTGCAGCACCGGGATGGCGGGAAAGTTAGTTCGGTCGCTTGCGAGGGCACGTAGGGCGACGGTTAACTAGCTGTCAGTTCCGCCTCCGTCCGAAAGATACCGCAGGTGGTATATAGCGCTGTCTATCATCTACACCGTATCTATCCACCGTCGAGGGGTCATATTATGCATACCTCACGGCCTAACTGTTCACAGCTTAGTTTGCAAACCTACGAGCCATGGGAGGGAGTAAGTTAAGATCTGAGTAAGTTTAACTTTTTTTTGTTAAAATTAACCAGGGCATGATTTCACTCGATGTCCAGTTTCTATCTACGTCGGTATTTTATCCTGATCTGTCGGGTGTCGTCGTCGTCGTTGCGCCGTTCCCAAGGCCTATATCAGAACACATCCTCTGGGGAATCGCGGGGTCCCGTTTACCCCAGTTGTACATTGGAGAAAAAGAAAAAAAGAGAAAGAAAAAAGGTAAGACAATGGACAAGAACGTTGTAATTTCTCAGAACATTTCCCCCGCCCGTTGTGTCCTCGGCCCATATTGAACGCCATCGCTATGCAGCTTTTTTGCAGAAAAAAGAAGAAGAAAAATATCCATAGGAGGATGATAACCATGCTCATGCGTGAGTTCTCATAAACACACACAGGCGCAAACATTTGACAAAATGTCACGAGAAGCCACTCTGTGGCAGGCGCTCAGAAGAAGAAGACGGCAGCGGCGAGAAACGCGACGAGCGCGCCAGTCTCCATGCCTCGCGCCCTGCCAGCCGACTTGGCGCTGCTCGAGCTCGCCTTCGCGCTGTTGCTACTGCTCCGGCCTGAGATGTCCGACTCGGAGAGGCCGTTGAGCGAGTCGGCCGTGTCAATGGCCGGGCCCTTGTTGAAGAAGTCGACGAGGACGAAGACGGGCTTGATACCCCACTCTCTCTTGCACGTCTGCGCGTGCAGGCCCAGGTTGCCGGCGGCGCTGGTGCTGGGCGAGTTGGTGGTCTGGATGTCGCTGACGTCCGGGATGAGAATGTCGGCGGCGAGGATCTGGTACTGGAAGTGGTTCATCAGGGGCAGCATGTTGGCCGAGACGGCGGCGGCGGCGGTGGAGAAGGTCGAGGGGCGGTCGACGGTGCAGTTGAAGCCCGAGGGTGTGGTGACCTCGAAGTCGGTCTCGAAGACGTAGGCGAACTCGGGGAGGAGGTAGGGGTGGTTGGTATCGGCGGTGATGGAGGCGACAAAGGTGACGAGGCGAGTGTCGGCGTCGATCATGCTCTGCAGGGTGGGCCAGTTGGAGGTCGCCGCGGCCGAGGAGGGCTTGTAGCCGTACTTTGAGATGCCGGTCGACTCATAGACCTGGCCAAAGGCGGAGGCGGGCTGGTTTTCCGAGTTGACGAGGAGGACGGTGACGACGTCGTTGGTGTGCCTGTCCATCCAGTCCTTGATGGCGGAGAGCCAGTTCTCGAGGGTGCCGCCGTCGAGGAGGCTGCAGGTGGTGTGGCAGAGCTGGAGAACGCTTCCCGAGGAGCCGTTGACGACGTGGACCTGGGCCTGGAGCAGGCGCAGTCCCGAGTTGAGAGCGGCAGTGGCGTTGAAGTATTGGTTGCCGGCGATGGAGTTCTGGGTGCTGGCGTCGCGGAGGAAGGCGCTGTCGTGGGCGCCCATGTGGGTGATGTTGTTGTACTTGCGGCTGCAGAGCGAGGGCGAGTTGTTGCAGGCGGTTGTATTGGAGGAGGAGGAGGACTGGGCGTAGATGGTTGCCGTGGAGGCGAGGAGGGCCGCGAAGGCTTTACGGAGTGAGAAGACCATGGTAAAGATGATGTGTTTGTGTGTATACCCAATGGACCAAAAAGATTGTAGCGGGATACGGCGTCACCTAAATAAACGTCGAGAAGAGGGATGGTCGTTGAGATGTTGCTCTGCACCAGGCACACACAACGACAACAACAACAACAACAACAACAACAACAACAATGAGGTGGTTGGCCTGAGGTCGAATAAAACAAGGCAATAGAAAACCGCGAGGTCGGAGAGATGGAGTCGGGTCGGGATGCGATGAGGCTGAGTGGACAAGGCAACGGCAGCGACAGACGGGATGTTACCGGACAAGGTAGGTAAGGGGACGATCCGAGGCAGGCAGGCGAGTCCTCGATTACCCAGTGTAAAGCTGGCGAAAGAGAAAGAGAGCGGTATGATGTATGCCCACCAACAGGAGGAGTGCCGGATCCCCAGTCTTAATATGCATCATGGCACGACGAGGAAGGATCGATCCTCGCTTGCGCCATGGGGCCGAGGAGGGAGGGAACACTTGGATGTTTCCTCGCTGCCCCTCGCCATCCCGCTAGTGTACGTATGCCGCCCCGGTCACCCTTGCCTTACGTGTCCCCCGGATGGGGCTGAAGGAATATCAGACAAGACAAGACGTGAGAGCGAGCGAGACCAGTAAACGACGCAAAGCAGCAACGGAGAGAAAGACGTGCGGCAGAGTTCCGACGTCCTTGGACCCTGTTGGTTGGCTGCGCGGCGCCCCCACCCCCCCAGTCCGTCTCCCGTTCCTTGCGGCGGGATGCATGGGCGGCATGGCGCAGTCGCAAGCTGGATTCACATCATACACCATGGTCCCTTTTTTCTTCTTCTTCCCTTCTTATTCTATCCTTTCCTTATTGCCTTCTTCCTGGTAAATCAACGTTTGCCATCCAAGACCCGTCCAACGCTAGCCACTCTCTTTTCTCCCTCCCCCACACCCCCCAATGATTGTCCAGCGCACCACTGGCCTGAACTTTTGGCCATGGTTGGCATTTCATTGGAAGATGGGGGGGTCCGTAGACGTAGACGTACCTAGACGTTGCGTACATCTCACCTCACAGACTTACACAGCCCCCCCCCCCTGCCGCCCCCAACACGACCTTGGTTCGAACCGCGCATTGGGTCCAAGTCCGGGTCAGCAGAAGACGTGCAGGATGAGCGACGTTTGATCCATCACCGAGCACCATCACATCACACTCCAAATAGGTAGGCCCCTCCCCCAAGACGTCTCCGACGGGTACTGCGACTTCCGCCCCTCCCCCTTCAATGCCTGTCGAGTGCAGATCCGGAAACGTTGTACTCGGTACTCTATACAAGGGAAGGACGAGGCCTCACTTAGAGTGCTCCGGGTGCATTTGATTGCTGCGCAGTAAAGCCCGAGACGGGGTAGACTTGCCATGCCGACTGGCAAGCCTTTTGTGTGTGTCACATTTTTACCTGTCACTTTTTGCTCTCCCGCCCGCCCGTCAAAGGGCCAACTCCACGGACATGAGACAAGTCCCTCCCCACCAGCCCGGAGAGAACAAAACCAACCAAAAAAAAACAAAAAAACCAGAGAGACACGAATGAGGGATGCCCCTAGCCAAGAATCCCAGTCTGCTGAATACGATACGGCCCCTCTCGCCCACCACCTTGTTCCCCCCATCGAGTCGTTCGCACATGAATAGGAAGAGGGGGGGAAAGACGCGATGCATTGCAGTATACTCGAGAATGCATCCGGGTCTTTGTCTAAAGTGCTTGTGCTTGATGTTTACTCGGCGCATGGGCCAAGAAGGAACGTTCCCCCCCTAAACCCGTAACTCTCATACCCCTTCAAACCTTGAACGACATACGACATACCTACACTCTCTCACTCGCCATGTAGACCAGACTTCGATGGCCGGTGAAGCAGGGGGAAGCGCCTTCCAAAGCATAACACGAGGAAGGGGAGCCGTGTATCCGAGGTTTGTAAACGTTTCTCTTCCTTGGATACACGTTTCTCAGTTTCTCATCGCCGGGGGAGGGGGGACCCGATGACGTATTTGTTGGACCTCCCGGTCGCGGCAGAGAGCGTCAGGAAGTGAAGAAGATGCCCCTTTTGTTTTTCGATGGGGAAACCCCATCCATGGCGAATGCACCTCTACGACCCGCCGCGACGGGTGCGACCCGTTTCCAACCTTCTCCCGCCTCGGGAATTACAGGATTCCTCCGACGGCCGCGGGAACTGGATCCAGCCAGGTCTTTGGGCAGGCCGCCGTGTGAAGAGGAAAGAAAGGAAGCTCAATCTAGGTAGCCAGCTTGGGAAGGATATCGAACGAGAGCTATGCAGAGGCTGACTCGTGCAATGTGTTGCGGGTAGCCTGTTCCGCCTTGTTCGTGTCACCGTACGGATACTCTACTCTACTCTCCATGCTCGGAAAAATGGTACGCAGTGAGAAGACGAAACGAGAGAAACACAACCCACCTTTCCCGGTGGTTGCCCAGCCGCCGGGCATGCGAGCCGAGCCTGATGCCAACTTGCGGTGTTGATCACACAGGAGGGAAAACCGAGTGGCTTGCACGTGTAGATCACCGGAAGCTTGTACTAACTACCTTATGGTACGTACACTACCAAGGGACATACCTGTACATACATCGCAGGTCAGATACCCTAGGTAAGGTAGGTGGCTATCTTACATAACAGACGCAGCTCCAGTTGCCCAGCCACGAAGCCACGAGTCCCGTCGCCGCGTCCACGGGGCGGGGGGTTAGCCACAGATGTTGATGGATGTCGGAATCCAGTGGGCGGCGAGTTTCCTGTTTTAATCTGTTTCTTTCCTGTTCCTGTCAAACCCCCCCACCCGGCACTTGGTTCCCACTACTGGGTCCCATTGATGGCTCTCTTCTGGTGGCTGGCCCATAACCATCATCCATCACCGTCGCCATCGCCATCGCCATCGCCATTACAACCACTCGCCTGCGCGCATCCTCACTGGACGGCCATCGCTCGCTTGCCCGCCAACCGTCCAAGGCAGTGTAAACTAGCGTAGCATTCCTGCCCCGGTATGTAGTATACTTGTACATACTAGCGTACAACCATCCCGATCGAGAGGTCCACCAAGGGGGACGATCGCCTCCCGTTGCTATTTTCGAACACTTTCGTGTCTCTTTAGTCTCTTGTCACTTGTCGCTGTCACTCTGCCACCTCGCCGTTTCTGTCCTCCCAGAGACCGACGACGTTGGGAACATGCAAAAAAAAAAAAACCCCCCCGTTTCCCATGCCTTCCGTTCCCCAGCGATCCAAATTCTCGGGCCCCGTGTCCAACCAACCCAACCCCCCCCCTCGTCGTGATGCTCATTCTTTGACCCCCTGGGTACACCCAGGAGCCTCCCTCGTGAAACATACAAACACGCGTCCCAGAGCCCTTTGGGCGGTGTGTCCTTGGGGCCAAGCTGCCAAGGTGCAAGAACAAAGCGACCCCAAAACACGCGCACAATGCCCTTGTGATTGCGAGAGGAAGGGAAGGGGGGGCGAAAAAGTAAGAGAAGGAGAAGCAATATTAGATAGCTAGGGAATCCGTCGGCGTCCCAAGTCTGGGGCGACAAACCCACGCCCATCCGTCCGTCTCCCTCCGCCCCCTTCTCCGGCGTCCTTCTCTACTCTGATGGCGCGTGGACCGGACGCACGAGCGTCTCGCCTCCGCGCGGACTCGGTTCATCACTTCTCTTCCCCTCCTCATCCTCCCCTCTCCATGACAAACTGGCACCGACACCTTGGGTGAACTACCTAGCCCCAGGGCCCCCAAGGCCAAGCACCTGCCATGCCCGCGATGCCGAATCAGGCGTCACCTAGCGTCGACACTTACTCACTCCCACCCCCCTCCCCCCCGGGTTTGTCTTCTTTCTCGGCTCCAGACCCAGGACCTGACCTGGACCCGCCAAGGCTGCCACGTTCGTCCACGTACCGTAGTCCGCGCCGCCTGCAGTCCAGTCGGACGGTGGCGATATACCGACAATGCAAATAAAAGAGAAGAACCGCCCATGGTTCGCCGGAAGGATGACCTGTCCAGCACCAGCACCAGCACGGGAGGGACGGGGGCCATGGGAAGGTCGTCGTGGGAGAGGCATCAGTCCCCGAGGATATAGCTGCGTCGGCGATTGCCCAGAATGCCAAGCCACACCCACACACTCGCCACACATGTGACAGCGACACACACACACACCGTTCGTCTTGTCAACCGGTTTGCCAGTCAATGCCCTTGGGAACGCCTTTGCGTAGAAAGGGCACCGCCACGCTTCATGCAATGCTCAAGCCGCGTTCAATGCTCCTTCTCATTTTCGTCTGTTCGTCTTCTTCTTCCTCTTCTATCCCATTCGGCCTGTTCGGATGCTGACTCGCTCACGCCCATGACAAAACCATCTTCGCCTTCATCAGTTGTTCGTAATCATGCCTTCTGCAAAGGCCCATGCACTCGGCTCCCAGTGCTCTGACCCTTTGCCAAAATGCTCCTCCAGAGCCCGGGCCCACACCTCCTTGGCTTCCACCCCTTATTCCGGGTCCGGCGCGAAGCCAGATTCCGATCCGGCCTGTGCCGCTTCCATATCCTTGAGCGCCTTCTGGCCCTCCTCCGTCGTGGCGTCGATGATCTGCTCCTCCAGACTCAAGATGCCGGCCTGGCGGGTCCGTCATCCCGTCAGCATATGCTCGTCAAACCTCGCGGAAACGGGGAGCGGGGGTTAGGGGGTTAGGGGAAACATCACTTACGTCGCCCAGCTTGCCGACAATGTCCTCGGCCTCGTCGACCTTCATTTTGCCAAGCACCTCGTTGACCTTGTCCAAACTACCGCTCTCCAGAGCCTTCTGGAAGTCGGGGCTGAAACCCTCAAAAATCTCCCGTCTCTGCTTCACGGCCGGGTCCTCGCTGTCCTTGGGCGGGATGGTAATCTTGATCTCCGTGCCGGGCTCCACCGCGTGCAGCTGGATCTGCTCGACCCCCTCGGGCTCGTTGGCGCGCTCCTTGACAATCTCCCGCGCCCGGTTCCTAATCTTGCCGTACGTGTCCTGTACATCCTTGTAAAAGACCTCCTGCGCCTGGTGGCCTCGCGTCGTGATGCGCTTGAAGAACATGCCGACGCCGTCCTTGCCCAGCGCGCGGCAGTACTGCAGCAGCAGCGCCTGGTGCACGCATTGCCGGCAGTAATCGTCCTTGCCCTCGAGGGCGGCGTCGAAGGCGAGGACGAGGAGGCCGTCCGTCTCCCGCTCCGTCAGGATCTGCGGGTTCTTGGACAGGTATGACAGGCTGGACGTGTAGTCGTTGGCCTTGATCTGGGCAAACGTCTTGGCGGCCGGGGACGCCTCGATCTCCTCGTCGTCGTCGTACGACGTCGTCGACTTGGCCGGGAGCGACTGCGTCATGTCGAAGTTGGGGTTCAGGAGCTCCGGCTTGCGCTCCTCCTTCTTCTCCGTGTCCTTAGACTTGTTGACGTGCGAGCTGTCGAAGCCCGTGTGGATGCCCTCGCTCGTGATCTTGCGGCCCTCCTCCTTCTCCAGCTCGGCCAGCTTGGCCAACAGCTCCTTCTGCAGGTTCTGGACCTTGTTCAGGTGTCCCTCGACGCCCTCGAGCATGGCCTGGTAGCGGTTCTCGGGCTTCTTCTCGTCCAGCTCCTTGTTCACCTGGTCCAGCAGAACAGCCATCATCTTGGAGAAGGTGGGCAGCGGCTCCGAGTCGGCGTGGATGCCCTCGGGGCGCGGGGGCGGCTGGTCGTCTTCGGGCTTTCCGGCCGACTCCATGACGGCCCGGAAGGCGACTTCGCCCGGGTTGCGGCTCTCGGCCTCCGAGGCATGCGACTTGAGGGCGTCGAGCAGGTTGGATATACGCTTCATCAGGCCATCGTTGATGATGCGCTCGTACTTGAGCGTCTCGATCTGGTGCTTGCGCTGAAGTCTCTCCTGGTGGATCTGGTTCTGCTTTGCTCGGATGAAGGATCGCTTATCGACATTGGGGTGGACTTCGACGTCCGAGTCGTCGCTGAGCTCCAGCGCGTCCTGTGATATGTACAACGTCAGCAAACATGCGGTCGCGCGGGTGTTGGGTGTTGGGTGCTGCATATACCACAACAAGAAACAGTGATTGAGAAACGTACCCATTTGCTGTAATCGACAGGCATCTTGACAATGGTTTTAGTGTCGTGATGCAGATGCTTGGTTACCTACAGCTGGTGCAGGCCCTTTGATTATTGAGGTGAACTCCGGGGACAATGTTGGCTGTGGTGTGGAATCTTCTGGATTTTGCTTGACGTCGGCCGCTGTTTAGCAGGAGCCGGGGGGGTGCAGACCCAGTACGGAGCATCACAAGTGCGGGGCATTACCCCGCTGTCAGGTGCTGTGTTTGCACATGAGCTGAGTTATGAGGTTAGCAGAGACTACATACAGTACAACCGTTTACAAGCACACTTACCAACTGGTGCCATAGTCTAATTACCTCTCCCGAGTGTACCTGCTGGCTTCCAAATGCAAATCCGACATGAACTAGACACTTTCAGACGCCACCCTCTCTTTGGCCATCGTCATGGTATGGCAGCTTTGTAAACTAAAAGGCCCACAGTTGTTGTATTGTGCCTTGAGGTGTAGCCGACTACTGATATTAAGCATACACCACCAGTCCACAAAGGAATGGATCCAAGCCTTGTTGCCTGCGGCTTTATCTCATCAGCCCTCCTTCAGTGATGAACAGAATGACTAGACGAGGTTATACACAAAACAGAATCATTGCAGTCAAACTCAGTACACAGTACGGGTCACCGGGGTCGACAGCCACACGCAGGATATTGTGGTATTATGGTGAACGGTGTGATTCATGAATGTTAACGCACTCTGCACGCTCATCTTCACCACGACTCTCTAGTCACTTGAGTCGTGAAACTGCTAATATCATATGGTACATATCGTTCAAACACACTATTCGTTATGAGTACACTGCTGCGTGGGAATAAAGTGGAGGTTTATAGCCTCCGTGATTCGAGAGAGCATCCGAAGCTCTCCCGTCTAAACCAGATGTCAATCCAAACTCCATACGCATGCTTTCCCCAGAGCCTCTTGCTAGCTTGTTCCCAGTGGTGAAGTCGGTCTTCTACTGCATGGTCTTCAGGAACCCATCCAGATCGAAACTCTCCTCGTACTGGCGGTTGTCCCAGAGATCGCCCAAATCATCGAGCCAAGCCTTCTTGCCGGGCTGTTTGCTCGTAACAACGTCACCCGTTTCAATGTCCACCATGTCTTCCTCTCGTCCTTCCATCGCGTTCTGTGGTTTGTCCGATATGAGACTGGGTCCTGTGTCTCCCAGATTGAAGAGGTCGAGAATCTGGTCTGTATCCATCGTGGCTAAGCCGGCATTTTGCTGATTGACGACTGTCGAGGCCACGTCAATCTTGAAGCGCTGCAGACTGAGAATCTTCTCCTCAAGCGTGCCTCTGGTGACCAGACGGTATACGTTGACGACCTTCTTCTGACCGATTCGGTGAGCTCGGTCCATGGCCTGCATATCCTTCTGCGGGTTCCAGTCGTGTTCGACAAAGATGACCGTGTCAGCACCGGTAAGGTTGAGGCCAAGGCCTCCAACACTGGTGGTCAAAAGCAAAACATCGTACGACGGATCACTGTTGAACTTGTTGACGATATCTTGTCTCTTGTTGGCTTCAACTCCACCATCCAGGCGAAGGTAGGTGACGCCAGGTAACATGCTCTTCAGGACTGTGTTCTGGACCATGTCCAGCATCTCCTTCATTTGACAGAAGACAAGAGCGCGATGCGGCTTGATCGGCTGGTACAGCGGATCGTTCGACTCGGCTTCTTCCACGCCAATGCCACAGTCAACGAGCAAGTCTCTGAGGGCGGTCAACTTGGGTGCGTGGACAGGATCCTCGAGGCTGGTTCCCTGCTTCCGGAGGATGCGTTGAGTCTCGTCGTACATGCCGTGGCCAGGCTTCATAACCATGGCGGGGGAGTTGCAGAGCTTCCGCATGTACTGCAAGGCCTGGAAGATGTGCGACTTTGCATCCTTGTCCTCGCGACCCGCCTCTTCTTGGAGCTTCTTGCCTTGCTTCCTGGTGAAGTCGTCGAAAAGCTTCTTCTGGAGGTCGCTTAGATCGCAGTAGTAATTCTGCAAGATCTTGGGCGGCAGGTCGTCGAGCACCTCCTCCTTGAGGCGTCGCAGGAGGAAAGGAAGGACTTGCTTGTGAAGGGCCTCGATGGCCAAGGCGCCCGCTTCCTGTTCCTTCGAAGACGCCTTGCTAAAGCGACTTGCAGCGATAGGCTTGGCGAATCTGTCCAGGAAGACTTTTTCGGCACCCAGGAAACCAGGCATCAGGAAGTCGAAAAGAGACCAGAGTTCCAAGACGTTGTTCTGGATGGGCGTGCCGGTCAAGATCAGCCGGTGGTTGCTTGCCAGCTTCTTGACAGCGATAGTGATCTTCGCCTTGGGATTCTTGATCAGATGTCCCTCATCTAGAATGACGTAGTTCCAGTTGTATTTTGCGAGGACTTCCGCGTCGTTTCGGCAAACGTCGTAGCTGGTGATGACTATGTCGGTTTTGTCCAAGCTGTCCTTCATTGACTTTCTCTCAGCAGGTGGGCCGACGTAAGCCGTAACACTGAGGAAGGGCGCGTATGTCTTGATTTCCTGCTGCCAATGGCCCGACAGCGTAGGAGGGCAAACGACCAATGACGGGAGGCGTCGGACATCGGGGGCACCGGTCTTTGCGAACTCCTCCGCACGCTGATGGTGGTCACTTGCCACCATGCAAATGGTCTGCAGGGTCTTGCCGAGACCCATATCATCGCAAAGAATTCCGTGCAAGTGATATTTGTTGAGGAAGTGTAGCCAGTTGACACCTTCTTGCTGGTATGAGCGAAGTTCTGCCTTGATTGCGACCGGGATCTGGAACGATTCCACCTTCTTCGGGTCCAAGAGCTGCGAGATGAAGGTCCTCTCGCGATCTCTGCCCTTGAGCAGCTCTTCCGAAAGACCCGGAGGGTCGGGGATACCGGCCTCGAGGGGCACAAGCTTGACGAGAGTGGCAAAGGAGGTTGTCGCAATCAAACGAATCTCGTTGTCGGAGTCGCTCATTCGGCCCAGGACAGGGACGATGAGGAAGATTACATAAGGAAGGATGGCATCACCCATGACCGCAATCAAGTGGTAAATGGCCTCGATGGCACCTTGGCGGAAGTTGAGGTCAATGGGGTTGCTGATGGATGGCAAGACATTCTCGACGAGCGCTGTCATACCTTCGACCGTGATGACGCTACAGATGGTGGCCATGCACTTTGCGGCCATGTAGCGGAAGACGGACAGCTCGGAATGCAGGGCCTTGATGACCAACGGTACCTTCTCCATGATGAACGGATGGATGGCCTTGTCGAGGGTTGGCATGAGAGTCCGGATGAGGGACAACGCGTCGACGATTTCTTGGCCAAAGTTGTTCTCAGCGTCCCTTGCCTCTGCCGGCAGGGAACCAGAGAATGCTTTGACAAGAGGATCCTCCATAAAGACCCTGATTGTGGGCACGGCAGTGAGGAGATCTGCGCCATAGGTCTTAGCCAGAATCTCCAAAGCCTCCTTGGCTCCACGACGGGTGATGCGAGCGGCCTTGACTTCCTTTGCCCACTTGGCGGCGTCTGCGTGGTCCACGCGATCCTCTTCTTTCTGCATTGAAAGCACGCAGTCCGTCTTGCCTGCGTGAACAGGGAACTCAGGGGTCTCCGCAACCTCAACACAAGAAAACTTGATCAAGTTGGAAACGACCTTGTCTGCTGGTCCACGACGGCCCTTCTCGTTAAACACTTGGACGAGTCTTGCAATGGTACCCGAGGCCCGACTCTGGAGCTCCTGGTTTTCTTCGGTCTTGATGCTGTCCATGATACCCTTAATCAATGGACTCGGCTTCTTCGGCAAGGCCTTGATTGCAACCAATGCGCACGCCGCGCCAGCTCTGATGCGTACATCTCGGGAGTCCTTGGCTGCCTTTGCGTCAGAAATGGCTGAGAGGGCTACATCTCTGGCTTCACCAAGCATTTGGCTGGCTACCAGACGCTGTCCCGGCGACATGACCTTCTTCAACCTTTCAAAGTCTTCACCAACGACCTTGTCTGCGACAGCAATAGAGAAGGCGCCAGGGCCTGCCTGTTCGTCACCTTGGACGAGGACAGCAAGCACCGGAAGGCGTCCGCCTGATACCTTGCCGTGGTCGCGGAACATGTTGACGAGTTGCTGGCATTGCGACCTTACCCTATGCATGTAGCTAACGAGATCGCTGTAATGACCAGGGCGTTCCGTCTCAATGATGTTTTGCAGAGGCGCCGCGAATCTTTGCGCACTCTCCGCTGCGGGTCCGTTCTTGGCATACTCGTCAATGACCATGCAGGCTGCAAGCTGTGTGGAAGACGCCTTGTCTGATAAACCTGCAAAGAGAAGCCGGTCATACTCGGAAAGGTTCGCCGGGGGTATGAAGGCCATGATCAAGCCCATGGCCTTGGCAGCCGAGACGCGCGATCGAATCAGCGTATCCATGCCTACCAGGTCTACGTCACCCTGAATCATGTGACCGTCAACGTCGTGTGTATGGGAGGTGACAGGAACGTCATCCGCCTTGGTAGATTTGCGACGACGCTTGGTCGCCCTCTCGGGGCCCTCGGGAGAAGATGCCTTTCGCGCGGGCGTCGCTGCGACAGGCGCATATGTCCCGCCCGAGGGCTTCTGGAAAAGGTAGGCGGGCATTGGTAAGGGATGCCGTGACACGCCAATTGGGTGCAGTGTAAGTTTCATAAGAGGCTCCACGTGAGCGGCGAACTCATCAGCCAAGATATCAGGAGTCTTTGAAAGCGAGCGAACCAATGCCATCCAGACGTCCAAGGACATGGCCAGTGTTTCCCTATCTCGCTCGACGAGGATGTTCTGGAAGATCAGGCGCAGAATCCTCCCATTAAGCCATCCGCGTGAGTTTTCGGCGCCCAGGTTTGCAAAGGTCATGAGAGCTTTCAGCACGGCTAAACGAACAGAGGTAATGGTGTGTCGAAGAAAGGGATAGAGGCGCGGTACCAACAAGGTGAAGGAGCGCTCTTCGTCTTGGGCGGCGGACGTCTCCATGGCCTGGAGCACCTCGGGGTAGCTGCAAAGTGTGGCGAGAAGGTCCATGATCTTACCAGTACTGGCGCTCAGGTCATCTCCTAGATCGGCAAGACTTCCCCACATGATATTGATGAGGCCGTCAATGGAGCCGGGTCGCATGGTGACAAATTCCTTTGCCATGGGCAGTAGTGTCGCGGCACTCACTGACCGCACGTCGTCGTCGTGTTCTTCCAGCCCCTTCATGACTAGGCGGACAACTCCGTCGATCATCTCATTGTCTTCGAGGAGCAGGTCCTTCCGTACCGCAACGACGTATCTCAGGCCGACCATGCCGCCGTGACAGACGGACCACTGAAGCATGTCGAGGTGCAGATCGTCCTGCATCACCATGCCATAAAGGATTTTGTAGATGCCGTGGACCGACTCTGCCGGGATATGTCGCAGAACCGAGCCGAGAGATTGGCCGATGGTTTCGCGAATTGGAGCGACGGACGTGTCCGAGCTATAATCGGTAAACCTGTCCAGCATTAGGACGCAGCAGAGTCGACAGGCCAGATCGTCCAGCCAAGCTTGGTTCAATCGATCGTTTTCTGCCCGGGACTTGGAGCGTATTCTGCCAGCACCACCGCCGTGAACACGAATAACCTCCCGAATGCCCATCGCGGCTCCGTGCCGCGTCTCCCAGGAGGCATCGAAGAGGTCAACCTTGAGAAAATCGCACAGTCGGTCGTACGGCCATTCAGCACCCTCCATGGTTTCGTCCACCTCGATTTCGGATTTGATGGGCATCACCTGCCCCTTGAACTCGCTGACAACCTTTGAATCTTCGTCGACATCCGTCGGTCTCTCCAGATTAAAGTAGTCGTTCACCTTTCCGTTCTTCTGCTTCGAGTCGGCGTCTGCCATTGGTGTTTCGTCGAACCCTTCGGATCCAGCTGTCGTGGTCCTCCTCACGGTCAGATCCCCAAACCCGCCCTTTCCTTGTGCCGCCTTCTGCAGCTCTCTCTTCCGTTTCCTCTTGAGAACGTTGAGCTGCCTGGAACTCAAGCCCGCCTCCTCAGTTGTCTGGTTGTGCCCGTGAGGGGTGGCGCTATCCTTGCTTCCGTTGTGACCGTTTGTTGAGTCCTGGGGGGTGAGCCGGCTGGTATCCTTTTCGACAACGACGGGCATCTCGGCATCCTCAAACACCCTGCCGAGTAGACCGAGCCGTCCATTGAGCGTTTTCTTCTGGTGGGCGAGTCGTGCGGGAGGGTCTAATGAGGCCAAAGCATACTCGATATTGCCGCCCCTCAGAAGCTGACGGCCATACTTGATAATGTGCTCTACATTCAGCGACTCCAACTTGAGAAGCTCGTCGGAAGAGAAGGACGCCGTCTCCTTTTCTTCCTCCTTCTTCACGTGACCGTTCTCCTCGGCCTCGTCCTTCTTGACTGGCGCGACGTCCTCGTCCTCATTCGGGTCATATAACGGCGCATTCTCGATGATCTTGCCTATTGCTTTGGCAGCCGTAGAACGCGTCTCCCAATCCTTGTGTCGAAGGTAGGGGACGACCCTGGATAGAAGGTTGAAGAGCTCATCTGGATGCTGCTTTTGCCAGTCGGCAAGTTGGTTGACTGCGGTGTCACGAATCAGGCGGGTGCTACCCGTTTCGAGAATCCTGCGCGAAGCAGTTAGCAGGCTGCTCTAGAAAGGAGGAACGCATTCATCTTCTGGCGCGGCATCATAGCCCCCGGGGTGCTCATACGATGGCCATCGTCGGAGCTATGCCCGAGTCTGGCCACGAATGAGATGAGCCAAGCAAGGATGTTTGCTTTCCAGGATGTGGGTGGGAGGTCAGTTGTGTTAACTCACGTGACCAATCTGTCAAGTCTATTGCGGCAAGGTTAGTGCTAGTTCTGGGTTAATCGGGACTGGGTGATCGCGCAAGGATCACAAGGGAGAGACGCACCTCGACGCCATTTTGTATTATGATGAATTCGATGAGAGTTTCATCATCGGGTTGAGCTTCTGCGCGCGCAATTAGCCAGGTTCTGGGTAAGCTGTTGTGGTTTCGAATGAGGGTGAAGGAACTTGAGAGTTGGGGTTGGGTGCATGAGTGCATGGATGAGACGTAATGTAGGAAAGAGGGTCTTGGAAGTTTAAACACGTGGGTGTATGCCATCCCGTCGTGCCCAAAACAGAGGTGATGCACTTTGGGGTGAAGACTGAATCATGACAGCCACGGGAAAGCGGCATCCACTTTGAAATGATTTCGATAGTGAGAAGAGAACACCGGATGTGCCGGTCTGAGACATACCATGACGGATGGGTGACAGACGGGGAAGCGGTGCGATGATATGAAGGAAGCGGAGGATACGGGCATATCGGGGCAGACAGAGCAAATGCGGCTGCCATGAAATTGGGGGTACGTACCAAAATTGGGCAAGCGGGTAACGGCGATGGGGCCGGATGCAAATCGCGATCCCGTCCACTGTGGATCAGACCGAGTCTTAATGGAAAGACGCGACTACCATGCATGCATCAGGACCAACGAGGATCCAAACGATGCCGTCGCGTCGTAATCCTGCAATTGGGGCGCGAAATCGAGAAAAGACGTCTGGAAGACGTGGAGAGTAGCCGACCAAAAACGCAATCGAAGCGATGGAAGAAGCTCGGTGTTGTCCCCGGGTTGTTGCACAGAAGTGGTGAAGTGGTGTGAAGCTGGGAATCCGCCGGGTCGAGAAAAAAAAACCGAAAAAAAAAAAAAAAAACGACGCCTATTAAAAAAGGGTGAGGCTCTGAACGACAGGACGAGAGAGGGATGACACGTTAAGTGGAAGAGGCGCGCCTAGATATGGACGATTGGGGATTGGGGATTTGGGGGGATGCAGTGCCAGCCAGGTGCGAGGGCGGGAATGCAGTGCGCGGTGCGCGTGGTGCTTGCCTGAGGTACGTAGGGGCTGGGTGGGAGGGTGAGAGAGAGAGAGACCAACGGAACTTACCTGCTTGCTTGCGAGTGTCAGTGCCTGAGGTGATGTAGGTGGCCTTGGAAACCGGGGCTGTCGTGCTGACCAAGATGGCAAGGTAAGCCAATGAAGCGCTAGGGTTGATGGGGTCTCGTCAAAGGAGTAGCACCTCTGGCAGCGCGGGACGTCGCTCTGGAGGGAAATTTTGGGGTGGAGGGGCCCGGACAGTCTTAAAGGCATGCCTGCAGTACTTTTATAATTACCCGTGGGCCCGTGAGAGAGAAAAAATGGAAGGAAAGCCAGCCCAGCCGTTCCTTCACCCAGCGACGGTGTCTCGCTTAATCTGCTTAGCGTCGTCTAGCGTCCCTGGTCCGCCTCCACTCCCCAGCAAACAATAAACCCTGTCAGGTCTACCCTACCTGCAACCTGTCGTCGTCGTCCTCACCGGCCGCCTTTCCGTGTCATCGTCCCTTTTCGGCCACTACTCTGTCTCTTTCCCTTTCGATATCCAGTGTCATGCTCATTTTGATTGATGCCGAACCTGCAGCATCACTTGCTTTTCATCAATTTCATCCTCATCGTCATCAATTGTATCCTCCATTCCATGGTTACGGGGTTTCCGCATGCATCGACTGGCACGCTCGCCATTCTATTCCAACTCCATTTGGCCTCTTCGTTGATTCATTCACCCTGCACACCTCCAACAGCATGCAACTGCGACGAGTCACTGGCGCATGCCCGAATAATCCAGATGAAAAGCCCAGGCAGCCTTGTCGTTCTCCATGTAAGAGCCAGGCACATGCAAGCAAGCGCACGCATGCTCTGCACGGAAGGGAGAAACCCCAAAACAAAACAAAAAACAATTTGTTCACCAGCTCTCGCGGGCCCTCGAGCACCCTCGGGGCTTTTCTATTTTGACTTTTTCCCCCATGTCTCTGGCATTCATCCCCACGCCCAATATTCCCGCCCGGCACTTTCCAAATATGGGGCCTCATCATCATCAATGGCCATCACCAATTTGCCGATGGCCTAGGATTAGCATCGTGATGCGCAGGTGACATTTTTGATCCTATCCCTGGTGTGCTGTCGGGCTTAATCTGATGTCTCGTTCCTCTTGAACCCAAAGTTCGTGAACGACACATTTGAGTAACTTTTCATCCGTGGCACTCCCCGTCGTTGTCTCTTGCCACCGACGAATTAGGTCCGGCTTTGTCTTTAACCAAATCCTCCAGGCTGGAACGCTCTTCAGCAACGGCGACGAACCCAGGCTATCCGTCGCGTTGAAGTAAGCTAGATGAATACCTAGATCTGTCCACGGCTTTCTCAGCTGGGATCATCAGGCCGGGCTGCCCATTGAAGACTAGTCCGAACCCGCGCCACACACAGACAGGACGACGTCTATGAACCGTCGGCAGCACTGGGCAGCGGGCAACCTCTCACGACCTTGCGCCACGAGGAATTCCGACGACTAGTCTTCTTATGGCAGACCAATACTGGATGACTGGTCGTCTAGGATGGGTCAATCGATGACAGATGAGATGGATAAAAAAGCAACGGAGATGGCGGGCTGCAAGTGCAGCAAACCACGCCGGCGCGAGGATCACCGCAGGCATGCCGGTGCAGCTGCGACCAGTCCTGGCCGATGCCTTGAATGGGAAATAAGCTGGCTCGGCTGACACAAAGACGTGGGGTAAGGTTGGGAATCTTGGCGTGGCCTCCCGCCCGGGGGTCCCAAGGTTCTGACGTTCCAGCGGCACGCCGTCTCTGATTCGTCTTGGGTCATCAATGTCCAGCTGTCCAAAGACCTGACACTCCGCTGACGCTGCCTGCTGTAAAGTCCCACCGACGCATCCCTTTTAGGTTCGGATTATGATGGCCTCATTTCACCTCGGTCCAGCCTCGCCCGTTCCGTCTATCCCTCGTGGTGTCAGGACTGAGATGCTGAAGTGTGTCTTGCCGCCTGGGGGTCTAGTCCCCTGACGCTTGGCTTTATTGCCATTTCCCTGGGTTTCCCCCGGCAATGGATTGGGCAATCCATAAACCCGTTCATCGGCATGCACGTTTGAGCCGACTGGTTCGGAACTCCTTCCTGCATCTCCGGACCTCGGATTCGACTGCTTCGAATCCTTTCTTCTCGTCGGCACCTTAATCTCTAGCAACGTGGCTATCTCGGCCAACTGCTGAAAGCGTACGTGTGCTCTAGGTACATCATCTTTGTGGTCAGTGCGCATGGCTTCCCAGCGACTCGACCGGGGTGCATATGGGACGGATCCAGCTCACCCATGTTGAAGCTCGAACTTCTTGCTGATCGCCCGGTGTCATGATTGCCGCTGCCCAGGCACACCGACACGCTCATACGATCGCTGCACATCACAGTCTTTTTTTTGTTGGCCTCGGGCGCTTCAGACACAGACAGCTTTGCGTGCGCACAGGCGCGTACGGAGGCCAACGCAGAAGTATCGGAACCGTTGAGAGTCTTTCTCTCACAATCCTTTCGGAGAAGGGCGAGTCGACAGCCATACTTTTCCAAACCCGACGCTTGCCACGCGCTATCTTGATACCTAGTACCTAGTGTACCTAGCTGTTTCAAGGGGTAGACTTCCTCGTTGCTTGAGGTGCGCGTCTGTAGCTTTAGCGGTCACTCCGGCGCGAGAGAACCTTACCAATGGTGCGGTTGACTCGTGGGTCTCAAATAGATGTTCCAAATGAATGTCCCAATACTACGGACGCAGTACCTATAGACACGGCCAAGGTTGTGAGTGAGCGCCAAAGGTTTTGCAACTTCCTTACAACCATGCTTGAACAGACTGGCCGGCGAATACCGGCTCATTAAGGTTCTGACGCTGGTAGTACTCAGCAGAGCTTGAGAGTGAAGAGTGCCGAGTGGTGAGCGCTAGCCTCAGAAGCCCCAGCCCAGCATCTTTTGGTTGAACAAGAACTCAACAGCAGTATGCAGTGCTGAGAAAGATACAGCACCATGCTAGCTGAGTTCGAGGATGGCCGAACTTTCCAGTTACGGAAGCAACCCAGCACTGACTGTCATGCAGACCAGAAATGTCTCGTACAATCGCAGCGCGTCTTTGCTGACATGTGTGCACAACCAAGATGGGGAACACAGTCGCGTACAGTGTTTCTTATTAGACACCGTACATTTACACACTGTTGGCGGCTCACTTTCATCCTCAGGCATGCAACAGCTCTCAAATGGACGGGCGCACACCCCAGATTCAACGCGCCGTGACCTCCCCACGTCCGACGCAAGAGGACTTCGCGATTCCCTGACGCGTCGCCAATCCCCACCACCAACAACGATCGGTCACGACTCCTCGCCATATCGATGAAAATATTGCGCGACACGCCGCGAATCCCATCAGCGACCTCAAACGCGCACGTTCGCCGCCCTTGAGGCTGCAACCCTCTCTCCTACCATGTACATCAAGCAGATCATTATCCAGGGCTTTAAGAGGTACGCACTTTGCGACAAATACTACTGCCTCACACCCCCGCTGACCTGGTGATAGCTACAAGGAACAGACCGTTATCGAACCCTTCTCCCCCGGCACCAACGTCATTGTCGGCCGTAATGGATCCGGCAAGAGTAACTTCTTTGCGGCGATCCGCTTCGTTCTCAGCGATGCCTACACTCAAATGACCCGCGAGGAGCGCCAGGCGCTGTTGCACGAAGGATCAGGATCGGCGGTTATGTCCGCTTACGTCGAGATTATCTTCGACAACAGCGACGAACGGTTCCCTACAGGAGGCAAGGAGGTCATTCTGCGCCGCACTATTGGAACGAAGAAGGACGAATACTCGGTCGATCGAAAAGTAGTAACCAAGAACGATGTCGTTAACTTGCTCGAAGCGGCCGGTTTCTCGAGGTCAAATCCTTACTACATCGTGCCCCAGGGTCGTGTCACGGCCCTGACAAACATGAAGGAGTCGGACCGCCTCACTCTGTTGAAGGAGGTTGCCGGCACCCAGGTCTATGAAGCGCGCCGAACGGAGTCGCTCAAGATCATGAATGAGACCAACAACAAGAGAGAAAAGATTGACGAGCTTTTGGGCTACATCAAAGAGCGCCTGGCCGAGCTCGAAGAGGAGAAGGAGGAGCTCCGAGGCTTCCAGGACAAGGACCGCGAGCGCAGGTGCCTCGAGTACGCGCTCTACTATCAAGAGCAGCAGCAAATTCAGGAACAACTCGAGAGAATCGAAAACATTCGCCAAAGCGGCCTGGACAACACCGACTCGATACGCACAGAGCTCAAGGAGGCCGAGAAGATGCTGACGAAGTTGGAGTCTGAGATCCACAAGTTGACAAAGGAGACGGACCTGCTCAAGGTCGAGCGCCGTCAGCTTGAGGAGGATCGTCGCGAAACTGCCAAAGCGAAGGCCAAGGCAGAGCTCAAGGTCAAGACCTTGTCCGACGGCCAGTCGGCAGCCGTCCAAGCTCAGCAGCAACACGAGGCCGACCTCGCGGCGACCATTCAGGAGATTTCGGCGAAAAAGCAGGACCTCAACAACGTCATCCCGGAATACACGAGACGGAAGCAGCAGGAAGTGGAAAAGAAGCAGCAGTTGGATACGGCCGAAGCCGCGCGTAACCGCCTCTTCACTAAGCAAAGTCGCGGCTCCCAGTTTAAGAACAAGGCCGAGCGTGACAACTACTTGAGAGCGGAAATTGAGGACCTGCATTCGAGACTCATGAGCCACAAGGCGAACAAGATGGATGCCGACGAGGATGTTGCTGGGACCGAAAAGTCGATCAAGCAACTGGAGAGTGATGTCGCCAATCTGAGACAGCAGCTACAAAACTCGGGTGGTGCTCGGAATGACCTGCTCGAGGAAGCGAGCAGAGCGAGAGAGACACTAGACAAGCTCGACGACGAGAAGAAGCTTCTCTGTCGTGAGGAGGAGAAGCTCGATACCATCTTACAGGATGCCCGACAGGAGAGGGACCGGGCAGAGCGCGAGTTGAGCTCCATGATGGATGGCGATACCGCTCGTGGTCTTGCCACGATTCGGCGGCTGAAGCACGATCAGGATATCCCCGGGGCCTATGGCACGATGGCGGAACTCCTCGAGGTCAGCGACACCTACCGGCTTCCTGTCGAGCAAATTGCAGGCAACAGCATGTTCCACTACATTGTCGACAGCGACCAGACAGCGACCTACCTGACGAACCACCTCCGTACCCACTACGGAGGCAGACTCACCTTCATGCCTCTCAACCGCCTTCACCCAAGACACATCACCATGCCCAGATCACAAGACGGCATCGTGCCGCTCTTGAGCAAGATCCGCTACGACCCAATGTACGAGAAGGCTTTCCAACAAGTATTCGGCAAAGTCGTCGTGTGCCCCAACCTGAGCATAGGAGGCCAGTACGCCAGAAGCCACGGCGTCGACGCAATCACGCTGGACGGCGACACAACGAACAAGAGGGGTGCCATGACTGGTGGATACATCGATCCCCGGCGGTCCAGACTGGAAGCCGTTCAGGCTGTCAACAAGTGGCGAGACGAGTATGAGCGGCTCCTGCAGCAGTCTGATCGGATTAGGACTCAGATCGAGCAGAAGGAGCAAGAAATCACCCGCGCCATGGGTGAGGTGCAGAAGGCCGAGCAGAAGCTGCGGCAGCTGGAGGCCGGTTTCGAGCCCCTAAGGCACGAACTGGCCAACAAGAACGGCCAGCTCGAGCATGAGAAGAGACGTCTGAACGACGCCGTCAGGCACCGCGAAGCGGTCGAGAGGGACATGAAGATATTCACAGAAAGTCTTGCTGCGAACGAATCCGAGCTTGCGTCCGACTTCAAAAAGTCTCTCAGTAACGCTGAAGAGAAGCAACTTGTCGAGTTGGATGCGCAGGTGCAACGACTCCAGAGGGAGTGGAACGAGGCCAGCAAGAAGCGCAGAGAGGCAGAGAGTCGGAAGCAGATCCTCGAAACAGACATCAATCAGAACCTCCAGCTGCGTCTGGACCAGCTCAACAGCCAGGCCTTTGAGAACAACACATCTTCTGGCGACTCGGGCAGCCTGAAGGAGGCCCAGCGGGAGCTCAAGAAGCTCCAGCGGGAAACCAGCGCCATCGAAGCCAAGTTGCTGGAGATCGAGGCGAAGCTCGAAGAGCTGGGCGGCAAGCTCGACCGCCGCGAGGCCAAGAAGGCGGAGCAGGAGGAAATCCGCAGCACCGTCGCCGCGAAGGAAGCCAAGCAGCGCGGCACCATCGAGAAGAGCATGTCCAAGAAGGCGGTATACACGGCCCAGGCCGCCGACGCGGCCAAGGCCATCAGGGACCTCGGCGTCCTCCCCGAAGAGGCCTTCGACAAGTACGAAAGGATGGACCCCCGGCAGATCGACTCGAGGCTGAAGAAGGTCCGCAACGCCTTGAAGAAGTTCCAGCACGTCAACAAGAAGGCGTTTGAGCAGTACAACAGCTTTACCTCGCAACAAGACCAGCTCCTCAAGCGACGCAAGGAGTTGGATGCCTCGCAGGAGTCCATCGAGGAGCTCGTTGCCCACCTTGACCAGCGCAAGGACGAGGCCATCGAACGTACCTTCAAGCAGGTGTCGAAGGAATTTGCCACCATTTTCGAGAAGCTGGTGCCGGCCGGTCACGGCCGTCTGGTTATCCAGCGCCGGACGGACCGTCGCGTCGATCCCGAGTCGGACGAGGAGCAGAACCGCGCCGTCGAGAACTACACCGGTGTGGGCATCAGCGTGTCCTTCAACTCCAAGACCCTGGACGAGCAGCAGCGGATTCAACAGCTCAGTGGTGGTCAGAAGAGTAAGCAAAGCCCCAATCTCACCGCCCCCCCTTTTGCAATGTTTCCAATCACTAACGTCCTACCCAGGTTTGTGTGCTCTGTGTCTCATCTTCGCCCTCCAGCAGACGGAGAGCAGTCCCATGGTCATCTTCGACGAGGTAGACGCCAACCTCGACGCACAGTACCGTACTGCCGTCGCCAGTCTCCTAGAGTCCATCTCCCAGGACGCCGGTACACAATTCATCTGCACCACTTTCCGGCCTGAGATTGTCCACATCGCCGACAAGTGCTACGGTGTCACCTTCCACAATAAGACGAGTTCCATCGACTGTGTCCCCACCGAGGAGGCCCTTAGTTTCGTTGAGGGCGTTGCTGCAGGCAAGTGAGACACAAAAAAGCACTGCGTGGCGTGGGACGTGTTCAGAAATAACGGGTTGGGCGTGAGGATGGTCCTCGTCGTTGATGGGGGTGGTCTCTTGGCATGGCGTTGCGGCGACTTGTGGCGGATGTTTGTTTGATATCACGATGTCTGGCTTGGGGGCACGCCCCCCTCTTCGGTTACCCTGTACGGTCGGTCTGGTGGAAATGAACGCTGGGCTTAGGGTTTTTGCACAATTAGGTCTTCTTACGAATCATTACCGTCCATCATCACCAAACGTTCCTCGTCGTCGTCGCGCCTCATGAATGCCAAGCTCTACACTGCCCCCGAGGTGTTGTATGTCGTTGCTGTCTGTCCACTCAGCTTCGTCCACGGTTTCGTCCACGACTTCGGTCTTGGACTTGACTTGACTTGACGTCTTGGGGGGAAGGGGACGTCACGCGGTGCGCGGCTCGCATCGCGTCCGCTTGGCTTTCGAGGAGCAACGCCCAGAAGAGTGGGAAGAGCTTGCTCTCGTCTCCTTGTGATCCAATCCGGATCCTCTTTCCTATCCTCTCCCCCCTCGAGGAACCACGACGCCTCCACGACGACGTCTCCCCAGCACCCTAGACGGTCTTGGATCCGCGTCTTTCTGTCTCTCTTTCTACAGGAGATCCTACCCAGCAAACACGTCACCGGCAGTGGCTAGAGGACACATTCTATGGAGATTGATATGTCGCCAAGGGTTTACCGCTCTTTCCCCCCCGGTGATCTACGGGTCTACGTTGACCTGAAAGCTTGGTTCGCTCCTTGCTCGATCAGCCCTGTCCAGCCCCCAATGGCTCACACATCACATATCACACATACACATAGCACATAGCACACACATCAGCGATCCATCTATTCTTGTAGCGTCTGGGGAGCCTTTAATTTACGGCGATGATCGTCGTCCCGGTCGATGCACGAATGTTTTGCCCCCGGTCCGGCACTTCCGAACACCGGCGGGGGGGGGGGGGGGGGATCGCGCGCATAGTATGGTAATCACCGCTGGCATCCACCAGAAGCGAAGGGGGGGTGGTGTCAAGGTGGAAAAAGAAACCCCGCCCCGCCTATTCTCCTCCCCCAGTTTCGCGGGGACAGCAAGACGAGGTAAAAAATAGCTTTGACACGGCGATGGCGGGGGATCCAGCATGGGTTGGCGGGTTGGTTGGTTGAGAGCGACGGGATCAAACAAGCATCACAGGTGAGCCAACGACGGATCAAACAAGCACGACGAGCGAGCCACCCAATGACGGGGCGGTTTCCCGTCGGGGTCGCATCGAGGGACAACATCGGCGAGCGGGATATATGCCTTTGCTCAAAAGTCTTGGCATACGACGAAGAGGATGGGACGAAGGGTCAGTGAAGGGGAGAGGGAAGGGACCCGGACCGCACGAAAGAGGCAAAATGGGGGAGAAGGATAAGTCATATGTTGGCTCAGCCCACTCTTGGCTGCTCGAGCCCAGGACCTGCAAGCCGATGGAGAGATGGAGAGATGGGGGACAGAGGAAGATTGGGGGCCGAAGAAAATGCTTGGAAAGGCTGGTGAGGTCTCGGGAGAAGGCCTAGAAGGTCTTGGGAGAGTGTTTTTCGAAGGGGGGGGGGGGGGGGGGGCCCGGGGGGGC
>JASUDE010000342.1:0-52563 GCA_034509685.1 Colletotrichum cereale | reverse complement strand
CCCCCCCCCCCCCCCCCCCCCCCCCCCCCCCCCCCCGTCTAGGTCCCGTCACTGGAAAACTGCCCTTACACAACCCTCCTCACCTTTTCGGCGCATCGCGTCCTTTTCCTCTTTTCCACGCTCGGAAACCAAGCTGTTACCTTTTCTTTTTCACCTTGATTCCTGCAGGTTCTAAGGGACGTCTCCCTGCCTGATGTCACTGTATGTCCCTTTACCTACCTTGCCATGCACAATTGACCTTTCCGGTCAATTGTGTGAGACATTGCTATACTGACAATACTATCGCAGCTTTTCATCATCTTAGACGCGGTCCGCCAGCAACCTCTCTCTCGCTCTCTTTTTCTCATCCCGTTTTATATCGCTCGGCACGCCTACTCTTAATTCTTCCTCCTGTCTCCTTGTCGACAACGACTGATTCGACATACCATCAATTTCATTTCATATTTTTCCATTACGCCGTTTCCGTCACGTCATCTACCCGCATGACCTCTGCATCGTAACTCTCTCTACATCTCGTAATTTCACAACTTCGCGACGCTTGCGAGCCAATGGCGATACAATGAACGCGACTCCAACGAACCGGCTCAAACTTACGCCGGGTAACTCCCCCTACCTCCAACGACCTAGCCCTCGGACCCCCCTCCGTGGACGCTTCCCCCAGGAATCCCGCCTCTCTCTCAAGCGGGTCATTGGCACCACCTGTGCCTCGCCCACCGGCTTCGACGCCGTAAACTCTTCCTTTGCATACATCGCTGGTGGCGCCGTCGTGGTCGTCGACGTAGACGGCCAGCACTACGCCCAGCGCTTCTACCGCGCCCGCCCGACAGCCGCCCCCGTCTACGGCTCCGCGTCCCTGTCGCATAGCAACCACTCGGCGCCCTCGACGCCCAAGGCCAACGACAGCAGGAATCGGGTCGCCGCTGGGACCCGGGACTCGCAGGGCTGGTCCGATTCGCCCGGCTCGACATGGACCAGCCGTGAGCGCATCAAGGCGGCGACATGTTTGGCGCTGAGCCGGGACGGGAGGTATCTGGCGGTGGGCGAGACTGGGTATGCTCCGCGCGTGCTCATCTTCAACCTCGAGGACGCCTCCTCCGACGTGCCCCTGGTTTCCATCAGCGAGCACGGGTTCGGCGTGAGGGCCGTGGCTTGGTCGTCTGACACCAAATGGCTTGCTTCTTTGGGTACTGCCAACGACGGCTTCCTTTACATCTGGCGAACCGACCCCCGTACTGGTTCTGCCAAGCTATACCAGCAAAACAGGTGTACGTCCACCATCAAAGGCATGGTATGGATGGGCAACAGCCTAGTCACGCTCGGCGTGCGGCATATCAAGATATGGCGAGTTGAGGAGGTCCAGTCCACTTCACCGTCCAAGTCGAGGCTTGGCGAGGCCAACTCGACACCTCAACCGCCCCAAAGACTCCTCGGCGGTCGAAACGTCCTTCTCGGCTCACTACTGGAGGCTACCTTTAGCTGCGCAGCCGTCGTCGACGAAACTAGCATCATCATCTGCTCCGAGGCCGGCGACGTGTGCATGGTGGAGGACGATGGCAAGCAGTCGAGACTTGTCCGGTGCCTCAATGTCGGCTTCCTAGTCACTTCCATCACCATCAGGCATGCTACCGCGTATCTGTCAGGAAAGGACGGCCAATTTGCGACGCTCAGCGTGAGGGCCGTCCTCGACAGCCTCCCGGACGCAGTCCTTTCCAAGAGCGTCGCGCCCTCTGGTTTGGTGGCCATGGGCTTTCTTACAGAAAACCTCGTCACCATTAACGAGAAGCACACCGTCGATATCTGGAGCTCGAGCTATCTGCCAGGGAAGACTGAAGACGACCCCTCCCACATTTCCATACCTGGCCACGGAGATCAAATATTGGGCATCCAGGCCTTATCAAAACCGAACGACCAAGACGCTGATTTCTTCACGTGGTCCGGCTCGGGCAGGGTCATCTTTTGGGACATGATGGGGAGGATCAAGTGCTCTATCGAGGTGCCCATTGAACAGGTCGTCCCTGAAAACGAGATGGACCCAGTCAACCAGCTCAATGTGGTCCGAGCCACCAGGGCTGGCAAGATGCTTGTGGCAGCCGATAAGTTTGGGGTCCTCAGAATCATGGACCTGTCGACCAAGGAATGCCTCCTCGAGACAAAGGCGCATTCGTCGGACTGCCAGGGCGTCACCGTCTACGAAGACGACAGCAAATTCCTGTTAGCGACTTGTGGTAGGGACCGGACGGTCCAGCTCTTCCATCGTTCATCATCCGGGGACTTCCGGCACTTGCAGACGCTGGAGTTTGCCGCCAGAGTCGTACAAACGCTCATTCCGGCAAACGACAAAATCATGACATGCTCTCTGGACAGGACCTTGCAAGTCTACGACATCGTCTGCAAGGCGGATGACGTTGACGAGATCGCGGCCCTTCCTTCCCGGACAAACATACTAAAGGCAGCGCCGACTTCCTTTACCCTAGGTCTGGACGACAGGACTGCCTTTGTCTCGATGCTGGACCGTTCGGTTTGCCAGTATGACCTCTCTAACGGCAAGCTTCTCAACTGCTTCAAGTGTGTCGATGAAGGCGGATACGAGTCTGCTATCCTGGACTCTTTGATCTTCAGTCAGCCTCCAGGCAAAGACACAGGCGTTCTTCTGGGCGTGTCCAACACGGACAAATCTGTGCGTCTCTACGATGCCCAATCTGGCCACTTTGTGGATAGGGAATGGGGACATACGGAAGCCATCAACGGCGTCACATTGATGGACGACGATGATGGCTCTCAGAGGGTCATTAGTGTCGGATCAGACGGCACTGTGATGTTCTGGGGCATGGAAGGCGAAGACCTCGTACCTTCATCCATTAACAGAGACCCGTCACCAATGAAAGACGGGTCTGCCGCTGCCAGGCTACCTCTGAGACGCGTTCTCTCAAAGGCCGAACTCGCAGAGTTCCAGCGGCCCTCTTCTGCGCAGGGCGGTCGTCGCTCGCCCCCAAGGACCATTCGCAAGCGGACGTCTCGGTATGGTCTGGGCACCGGCGTTAGCACACCCAAGGCGGCCATGCAAAGCAGCCCGTTGGCCGAAGATACGCCATCGCGACGCTCCTCTGGTAGCCAGTCTGGTAGCCCGCCCATTAGCCCAAAGTCAAAAGCGTCAAGACAGCCTTCACTTCCGTCTCTAGGTCTGCCGCCGAAGAAGAGCTCGCCCAACCTGCGCGGCTTTGGCAGCCTCAACATGTCGACCGAACAGACTTGCCGCACACTAAGAGCTTATAGAAAGAAGCTCGCGTCTACGGATCCTCTCAGCGAGGACGTCATCTTCGAGCTCGACCAGGAACTGCGTCTAACTGCTGCCGCACTCGGTGACCGAGCCACAAGGACAAAGGCTCTGCACGACTCGGCCCTTCTTAGCGGCCTTCTTGATCAGTACGAGGAGCGTCTGGCCTCCATGCTCGACGAGAAGCTACGGAACACCTTCCAGACGAGAGAGGTCGCCACCCCAGTCGAGGAGCGAGAAGAAATACTCATCGTCCAGCGGCCGGACACGGCCGGCGACGAAAGCACCTCTACATCATCGTCATAACACACGCTCATTGTATCATTATCTTTACACTCTTTTCCACGGATTGTACACTACTTGCTGGATATAACGGCGTTATCTGGACGGGCAATTCTGGCGTTTCTTAATTGGGAAAGAGACTTTATCACATACAGCATGAAGCCTGGCTTTTGATTGCGCGGTGCTGTAGGCATCAGGATGACTCTAGCGGACGGGGGTACGCGCCGCCCCCCTTTTTTGTTTGTTCGGCACTTTTCGTTTTACCAAAACTCTCTAGAAACAACAGCAGCAGCGAACCTTTTCTTTTTTCTTTTTTTCTTTCTTTCTTGTTTGATTGCGACGGAGATCCCGCCATGCAAGGGAAATCAGTCACGGCAGGCGAATCGGAGCACGGAGTTTTTTCTACGTTGGCCCCGGGACATAATGGGGCAGTAGACGGCTGAGGGAGACTTGGCGGATGATGAAAATCCGGGGATGGGTGGATAAAAACGTTCAAAGGGGAAGGGAAGGAAGATACTGATTTCCTCCCTGATTTTTGCGGACGTGTTTGGGGTTCTTCTACATGCATGCTATTTGCCGGGTTGCAGCCACCCTCTATGGTTTTTTTCCGTTTCTCTCTCTTTTTTTCTGGGGAAAAGCGTCGGAATCGCAACACAAGACGAGGCCCTTTTTGCCCGTCGTTTGACCACTTCTTTCGAATACCCCAGATGACACGGTGTTACTGACGTCAGGTCAGCAAGCCTGGCCGCGTGTGTGATGTGATATTCGCATTGAAATTCTTATGTACAGGCCACAAGAGAAGGCCTTGCCTCCTTAAGCCAACCCAACCTACCTACCTACCGGTAAAAAGTAAGTTCTGTGATTTTTGTTTAACCGACTTGGGTGGCGCGCCGTGTTCCCTAAAATAAAAAAAAAGACGCCCGTCCCATTTGAAGAAGGAAAAGCGGATTTTCTATCCAACGCCGCAAATCGGCTTTGCCTGCTCTACATGTACACTACGCCGACGTGACGACTCCCAGCAAGTATCGTCACCGCTGCTGCCGGCCGCCGCCGCTCTGAGCGAAAGAGGGACGGTTCATCAAACCACGAGGCCCTCCTCCAACGCCTCGTCCCGCTCCAGCTTCTCGAGCCCCGTCGCCACGGCGCCGTACACCCGCAGCGGGACCGCCACCTCGAAGCTCTCGCAGGCCAGGTTCTCGACGGCCACGAGGACGAGTCCGCCGCGCTCGTCCCGCGAGATCTCCTCCAGCAGCGGGTGCGTGCTGGGCGCCTCGCGCTCGAGCTCCGTCTCCAGGCTCGGCACGACAAACTCGACGCGGATCTTCCACTCCAGCGACACGCCCGTCGTGACGAACTCGGGCGTCGCGTTGATGGGAATGGTTGGCGTGAAAACCATCCTACGGGAGTAGAGCGTGGCCTCCGAGGCGGACACGTGGACCTTGCGCGTGACGCGGTGGATGGACGCCTCCGACCGGATGGCCAGATGGGGCTCGATCCGCTCCGCCGACTCGAGACACGAGTGAACCGCGTAGCAGGGGATCTCGGCGTCCGTGAAGTCGATGGCCATCGTGGCGACTTCGCCCAGACGGTACGAGGGCCGCGTGAGCATGACCACGCCCACGCGCTGTCCGTTGCGGGCGATCTCGAAGCGGTTGGGGCTTTGCTGGCCCTCCGACGTCATGTTGCTGCGCATAATGGCCAAGTTGATGGCATCCGTCGCGGTCGTGGCGTCTTCAAACATTGACGGCCGTCGGGACCCAGGGTACGCCGTGGGCGATAGCAGACCCATATTCGACCCTTGGCGTGGTCTGTTGAGAAGGTCGTCGACATAGCTGAGGAACTCGTTGATGGTCGCCTCCGTCTTTGGCGCCTTCGGCTTCTTGATCTCGCTCAGCGTCGACAGCTTGTCGACAGCCTTGATCTTGGCCTGGTCGCGGAGAATTATGTAGGGGCTCATGAGATCGTGGCCGAGGATCTCCCCGTGGTTGTTCACGCTACCCAACACCCTGAAAGGAATCTCGACGGAGCGTACCTGTTGCTCTTTCGAGCCGCCCACTCGTTGCGTGCCGATGACCAGGTTGTATGAGATCTTCACCGCCTTCCCCTTATGTGTCGGTGGCAGTCCCTTGGGAAGCTGGAACGAGTATTCGAACGCTTTGTGCTCCCCTGGGCCGAGGTTCAGGTCCACAAACAGAATCGACTGAGGCGTCGAAAGCAGCGGTACGGACTTGGAGCTCGCGATTCCGCGCATATCTTTGATGCTGCTGACTTCGCCGGCCCCAAGCAGCTCCCCGATTGAGTTACTGATGCTTCCCCAACCGAAACTTCGAAGAAGTCCACTATCCCTTTTCGAAGGTTCCACTCCTATGACACCGCCTCCTTGGCCGCCCACTACGGCCTTCCGTTTGACTTGCTCGAAGGGACCTAGGTTAATGAGCGAACCATCGAGGGTGAAAGAGCCCTGGATCTGGGCGTAGCCCATCATCAGTGACTCCGGTTGCTTCGGATGGTGGGATGCGAAATTCGAAGACCGTCGAAAGTGCGGCGGTCGCATCGGGCCCCTTGTGGGTTGCGTCGGGTATTCGGACGCCAGTGTTTCTGACGAGTTGTTGCTCATCGAGTAGAACTCTCCGCTGCTGCGTGGCGTCCCCCCTCCCATGCTTGTCGTAGATAGTATACGCATAGCCGGGGTTGCATGTTCGTTATGATTGGTAGTGATGCCATCCTTGGATCGTATGACGAGGTTTGGCGGCACTTCGGTGTTTGGGCTCAATAGCCCGTCGTGATATGCTGCTACAGGTGTACTCTGAGCATCTGACAGCGGAGATTGAACCATTGGGAACCGGAACTCCGCCAGCGCGTTGTTCGGCGACCTTATAGAACGTGGTGTGCCAACTGCGCTAGTGGTATTCGATAGGGTGGAGGGTAGCGAGGTTGCGGGGGGTGAGTCGGACGCAGAAGTCGAATTGAACAGCGGCGAGCTGATGTGCCTCGGTGATGCTGCGGCTTGTTAGCAATCAGACCGCAAGTCGGCATGGAGCGGCGAGACACTGACCAGAGTGAGGGGCGGTAACGCCCAGGCCCAGAGCAGCTGCGCGAGGGACGATCTGGAGACTGGAGGCTCGCGCATGGCCGCGACCGGACCGATGCGACTTCACGGAACCAGCACTACTATGGTTGTCGTCGTGTATCGTGCTCGTGGAGCCAATCGAGACGATGGAGACGGACTTCTTGTGCCCATTGCCGCGATGTTCGAGGGCGCTAGGAGAGTGCGACGACGGCCATGGTACTGATCCTGCGCGGCTTCTTGACTGGGCAGCAGGTACGTTAAGGGATAGGGAGGATCGGTGACCGCGGGTCTGAGCAGAGTTCGGCGGGGTTAAGCCGCCGTTGGCCTTGCCTCTCAGCAACGGCGAGACATGCCTCGGGCGGTCGGAGGGTGCGAGTCGCTGGGGCTGTCGTTGTTGACTGGGATCGCGGGCAATGTTCTTGAAGGTGATGGTACACTTGATTTCCTCGCCAGCGAAGACGGTCTGGTCGTGCCAGCGGATGAAGACTCGAATGTTGCTGGAGGCCTCTGGAGACATGATGGCGCTCCTCCGGTCGGAGAGGAGGGGGTAGAAAGGCAAAAAAGGAGGGGGGAAAGGATCATTAATTGTTACAACGGATCAGCAAGGCATCACATGTCTGGCATCAACCATTGTCGCGTCTGGGTCCGTGAATTGAAGATGGACAAAGAGTCCTGAAAGGAGCATTGAACGTCATGGGTTTCCGACTTGGCGGGAGACGGGAGGTTGAGCGAGCTGGGCTAGCTCCAGTATCGCTACGAGGGCCCCCTTCGGCGCGCCCTGCAGGGGTTGAGTCCACATCCCCGTTTCCTTTCAACCGTCACCTCGGCCCCTTACCTCAGCAGGCTGACCCGCTTAAATGCAACGGGGGGGTCGGGTGGTTGCAGACGTATCGGTTGCGGTACGTACCTTGACCACACACACCCTTAAGTCTTCCACTTACACGGAGACCTTTAATTCTTCATCAGCAAAAACATCACTGGGATTTTGACAATTTACTAAAGTGCTGTCTAAAAGTCATTGCAACCTTTACTGATCACTTAGTTTAATTTACTTTATATATTTTTACGTACCTGTGCCAATAAGCCTGAATGCTACAGCCACAATGGTTGTGAAGGTTGCTAGCATCATTTCCTTCCCCTTCCATGGAAGGGGGCATTCTCAAGATAGCACCTTCTCTCAAACTGAGGTGGAAGGTGCACCTGATTCCCGAAAGACACATTGGCTTGCACTTTCCAATACCATCATTACCTCCTTCATTTCTCCCATTCCTTTTTCTCTCTCAATATTTGGCATTGGTCCTTCCTTCTCTAGCACTCAGGCCTTTCTTTAGCTCTTCGGCCGTCCGACTTCCAACCAAGGTCTCTTCTCGAGCCATCACCAGACTCTTCCCGGTGCCTTTCTCTAAAACCTTCGTCAAGTGTTTCTGGCTGGGCTTTTTCCCCTTCTCGCATTCGAGACCACCAAGAGCTCTACGTACCATATTTGTTTGGCAACAAGTCCTGCGCCGATACGAGCATTCCGTTTCCTCTAAATGGCGATCATCGACACTCTACCAGCAGTTGACGTGTCCGTACGGTTGAACAACTCGTTCGACAATGCTGACGAGTATCCTGACCCCAACCCCTATCGCCTAGAACGATACCTGGGAGGGTATGAACGTTGTTCTCGCAATTACATTGAGAGTCAAGATGGCGCCGAGTTCTGCATCCTTGTCCGTGTCATAGACGAACGCTCCATCGACCCCTGGGTCTATGGTGACTATGGTCTTCTATTCTTCCTTTACATTGATGGTCTGTTCATGGGCAAAAGGTTTTGCCAGAGCAAGGACTTCAAACGAGGACAGTGGTGCTTTACATTCTCCTCGAGAAAGTACCCCAACGCAGACCGCTCTTCTCTAGTCAAGAGCAGATTCAAATTTCAGTCGATCGTTGCCGGTAGGATTCCCTGCCTTCGACTTGTGCCAATTATGGCTCAACTTGATCTACTGACATTGCGCACAGTCGACGACGAGCCCACAGACGGCGACTTTCGCAGAGCTCGCGACCTTGGAACCATTGAGGTGAAGGTTAAGCTTGGAAAAGCATTGCCCCTGATCGATCGTTTGCGACGCCGAAACCTTGAGAGAGACTTTCGTGAGCCAGAAGTGGATCACTTTCAGATTCCTGAAGAGGCACTCAAGGGTCGCCCAATCTACCACGGCACTTCGTGAGTAGCTTTTCTCCTGGACACCCCTCCATCTAACGAAGAAAACACAGCTTCACCGCTCCGGAGAGTTTGTCTGGAGGTCCACCACCTCACAGTGTCCTGAAGACCACCACTGGGGCGCTCCTAGCTACGTACAACTTCAAGTACCGGTCGGAAGGCAAGTGGCATGCTGGTAAAATCCTGAGAAAACAGAGATCTGACATTCTTCCAGAGGCTTTAAAGATCGAGGACATTATTCCTCGAACACCAAGTCCAGAGCCCGCGTCTCCTCGCAGATCGGTCTGCTTCGACGATTCAGATGCTGTTCCTCGATTTGAAGACCTATATGACGACGAGGTGGAGCGACTTGCTCGGGAAAGGCTGAGACAGCTTCGGGTGAGGCGCAAATATATCAGATACCTGTTCATTGATTGACATGTTTCCAGGATGAGAGACTCCAGACGCCAAGCTTGAGAAAGCGCACATATGAAGACTACTGTGACCTCACACAGGATGACGATGATAAGCCTGCACGACATTATAAGACCATCAGGTTGAAAAGCGGCCATGAGGCTATCGATCTCACAGGCGGCTACTAGTAATGTGAGCCGCAATATCGTGAACATCCTACAAAGAACAGATCTGTGGACGACAATGAAAGACTACAGAAGAATTTCATTCACCAAGACATGAGTGGACCGGCATAGATTATGGATGCCGAAACCTCCATATTATGGAGCAGGTATTGTGGAAGGAAAAGAACAGTTCTTTGATGCGGAACTTGGGCTGACAGAATGGATGGAAGAAAAGGCCCAAGGCAAAGTCCTCAAAGTCAAGCACAAGTACAGATAGATTACAGAAAATGCATGCACAGTTGCTCCAAAACTCTATCATGTGCTTCGCATACCATTAGTGATTGATAACAGCATCCAGCTTCCTGACGCTGTTTTCTCATCAGCAGATCGCCTTAAGTCACCGGTTCGCTTCTGTTTAACACATCACATTTCTTCCATTCTATCAATGACGAGACAGCTGCAAAATGGAAGCGTTATATCTTCTGTGGTGAGCAGAAATTACTGCAGGATTTTGACACCTCTGACGATTGTTCAGGCCTTGTTGGTACGATACTCTTGTTGACCCTGTCGAAAGAGAAGGTGGGCTCAGCGCTACCTTCCTTCGACAACAAACCGAGGGATAGAATAAATCGCCAATTTTATATGGAAAGAGCAGCCTCTCCGCTTAAATATCCAGCGACCTAGTTTCATCCTTCCTATCTGACATCCCCTCGAAACGTCAGCTTCAGCATCTCAACCGCGCTCTGTATCAAACCAGACCCAAGGGTCGCTATGGCGGGCCTCAGCTTCGCTTTGTACGTTCAGGTCGTGATAAAGATGAATGGAAAGGATGTTATTGAACACGACGATCCAGATGCGGAGAGGACTGGGCTTGAAGCCCCATTCGTCTACTGTAAGCTTATCGAAATAATGGAGGACGCCCCGTTCTCCATAGAGATCCTCCTCGGCCGTGGCATTCGAGAAATCTTCACCTCTGACGACTCCGCGTTAATGGTAATCGTCCACCTCGGCTCTCAAGAAGTCATTAAGCGTTTGGTGACGAAGAGGACGTTGAGTTTCGGGAAAGCGCGACAGCACCGCCTGTCGCTGAGAGGGGTTCACGAGAAAGTTGGCAAGTCGAGACAAGCGTTGAAGAGATTCCGATTCGCTACCCGCGAAAAGAACGGGAACATCGCCAAGGGAAGCATCAAGGTCGACTTGCACATCGTCAAGTTACTCAGTCAACCAGAGAGAGGGCCGCTGGTCGATATAAATTCTTCGGGCCCATCCCCTCATACCATCATGTCAGTCTCTCGCCGAATACCAGATTGGGATGCTTCAAATACTGACGACGAACAGTTTTGAGCTCGAGAAAACCAAGGAGACGCAGGCGGCTGATACATACGAGGTCAAAAGGCTCAACCATGGGCATCCATTAGCAACCTTCATCTTCGAATACCAGACACAAGGTGGGTGGGAGCTGGTAAGCTATGGGGATCCTGTCCAGGTTCTGACTTTTCCAAAAGGGACTCCCCCCGCCGATGTCAAGCCGGAGTGCAACAATGAGGGCACCGATGAGGACCTGATCAACTTGGCCGATGTTCAGCCCGCCCCAAATGCATCCTCAGTCTCTGGTACAGCGCTTTATGGTATACAGAAAACATCCGGGATGATGCCTCCGTTTGAATCTTCACTGGATGCAGCACAGATGAGGTCCCAGGTCCACACAGTGACGAAGCTCTTCGATGACCTTCTAACACTAGTTGATTCCGAGGAAGAGAAAACCAATATGAACCGCCTGTATTTACCTCTTCAAACAAGAGGATCCTCGGCCAAAATGGGAGCGAAGAATGGCCTTTCTAAGACTGAAGACGACGAGGCCATCTCAATCCAGTCGGATACTGATACGAAACCTACTGTTTGTAGGAAGAGGAAAGCCTCCTCCGCATTCGGCGAGAATTCTCCGCCAAGACCTATGAAGGTGATTGCGATTTCAGCGGAAGAACCCCAGAATTAGCCGTTATATACGAAGAAGGAGGTCTTGGGTGGAACGGAGCGGAGTGAGGAGTCTGCTCAAAAGAAGTGCATCAACAGAGTCACCTTGACGGCGCTCGTTCTAGCTGGGTGGAGTTGGAGACTATCACTACTACAGAGATGAAGCAAACCGGCTTGAGTACAACGCGGCTTGTGTCCCTATAGAGGTTGTAAAGATCGGGTAACTTCGAAATGGAAGACGCTAGGTAGTGTGTCACGGATACGGACGTGTATAAAATAGCACCAATAAACCGAAGACTCTCCTTGCTGCAACGTATGGAGCCAACCTTATCTCCTTCGTTGGATTCGATGAGAAATGTACAAGCCGCTTCCAGGTGGAAGGGTTTCGAATAAGCCAAGAAACCAGCTACCGCTTTCTCTCTTCTTAAACATCATATGGGGCCATAATACTAAGGTATCTAGTCCCCGTTGTCCCTCAAGCAAGTAACCATGCCCCATGTTCCATGTTCGAAGTCATCCAAAGATGATCGTCTCACTCGGTGAGGTCGATTGCTCCGTTTGCAGTCATCTTGTAGACCTTTGGCATGCGGGTGTTGATATCATCGTCTGCCTCCCGCTTCACACCAACTTTACTCTCCAGCTTCACCATGGCCTACATAGGTATCAGTAGGTGTGGCTCAGAACTGGTTTTGGCTGGGACTTACCAGCTGGTCCAGACGCTCCTGTGCGAGTCCATGGAGCTCTTCCTGAGGAAGGTCCGCGGCGTTTCGAGGCTGTGGCTCGGGTAGTGATTCAGGGGACGGGTCGCGAGGGATAATCCCCTCAATTTGGAGAGCCGGCTTGGACTTGTAACGGAAGATGAACCGGGCAAGTCGAATATCCCCATCAGGATATGCACACAGCAAACTAGTTGGCTTAGGGATATCGTATCCCCTTGAGTAACTATTTGGCTTCGGTAAGCGATAACGAATACGGTTTAATGGGATTGAACCAACCCCGTGCCATGTGACAAATTTCTGCCTTTCATAGCTTTCTCTTCCAGTTCTAGTTCCGTCTTCTGGGTTACAATAGCTGGCTCCCAGTCTCTTATTTCGTCTACGTCGGCACGGAATATTATGACCTCAACAGTGCCAAGATGCTTCACGGTTTCTAGGTCTTCAGTGACGCGAGCACCGCCCTCCTCAACTAATTATATGATCAGCCATTATTACCGGCTGATGGAAGACCTCTCAAAGGGCCATGCCTTGTTTGATTGTTGTAAATATGAAAGGCTTCAAAATAGCCCGGCCGGGTTTGTCCGATGCCTCGCGACATCCCCCCACGTCTCCTTGAAGAACTTGGTTTTTGATGTGGGACTCTAAATATAGATAGCTATCGAAGCACTTCCCGTCGACGTAAGCATCAAATACAAGAGCTCGGTTACCTTGAATCCAACGACGAGCATCTTCGACCTGGAAGTAGACAGAGAAATTTGTATCGTCTTGGCTCTCGATAAATTTCGAGATATAGTGAGTTGCGGCGCCGCTGCTTGCTGGGGCTTGGGGAGGGTCGGGGTCGCCGTATTCGGCGCAGTCTTCTGTCGAATCTTTTAGGCGAATGGACACCTTGACTCCCGGGAGACCGTCGATAACTGCCATGTTGGTCGTTCGAAGACAAGTCGGGAACTGCACGTGGATTGTGTTGTTGGCCTCGACCAAATATGGTACCTGATAAGAGGGGAGAAGAAGAAGCCGTGCAAACGGTAGAGGGATTGAGAGAGCGTGAAATTGTGAGAGAGTGTAAGAGAAATAGAAGATGAGAATGAGAGATAATATAGAGAGAAGAATGAATGCGAACACAAGGAGTCAGATAATATTAGGAAGGAGCGGCGCGCTCTTGAGAGATCAAGTCCGGAAAGAGAACCTCGAGGCAGGTGATAGACCGTGAATAAACTTAGAAGAATCGTCTACTACAAAATTTGGGTATATTTTCATCTACCCAGTTTCCCACAAGCTATACAAGTAGTCTCCCATGACTGGGCAGGTGTTGAAAGATGCGAACACGACGATGGGGATTTAGACACAGCATTGCTTCGTTTCTTAGCCGAGAAAAATATAGATTCGTATTTCCACGGATTTAAAACGGCAGGAAATATCATAATTATTAGTTTCTTTTCAGGCAACGAATCTTTGCGACGAAGAGTCCAGGCTTTTAGGTGACCTGAGTGGCAAGGGCACATATCGTAGACTTCACCACTATATTTGTATCGATTTAGAGTTGAGATCGGGCCAAAGATAATCAATATAGACGCAGTGTCATATAATGCTCATCTTCGCCTGTTTATCGAGACATCAGAAGGATCATTGCAATGCCCAAGAGGTCGAATACCGAGTGCTTTTGCCACTCAATAGGGGGCGAGGAGGAATAAACACTATCCAACCTTTCCCCAGGCCCCTCAAGTCTGAGGCTTACCCGATGTCTACTAGATGTTAGTGACAGACACATCGTCTGTATCGAGGTAGACGGACGTATGTTTCGCCCCAGATCAAAGAGGCCTACGGCAAAGTGAGTGTTTGCCTTACCCCACGCTCAGGCGGGGAGCTCCCTCGATCCTTAGCCCACTCTTGGCCGCTGGCGCAGCAGGATCTGCAAATACCCGGCGCTACTCAGCATGGTTCCATTTTCAAGGCGGGTCAAGACTGACGACATCGGACAATACATAGCTGCAGTACATGGGAAGAAGCGAGTTCTCTGATAAAGATCAAATTCATGCTTTAGCCAGAAAGAAGAATTGCCTGAAACGGGTGCATGTCGTGACGGTTTTGTGTGACGCGGAAAGGGGCAGGCAGCATTTAGGGGCATTACAGTTGGTTAGAGTCCACTTTTGCCTGTAGATCAGCCAATCACACTGCGATCGCAACCTGCTGTAAGGCAACTGAAGCTCTGGTACATACTTGACTGTTCGGTCGCGGTCAACCCCCTCACTCTCATCCAACTTCACGTGGGTTATCATTTTCTCCTTCTCGCCCCAATGCTGTTCAATCCTTCTGCGGCAACCCTTCCTCCCTCCCAGACAACCTGCACCAACCACCTTCCAGACAGCGCGCAACGCACTCTGACTGAACGCCTCCCCACGCCCGGTCCAAGATGGCCATCATCCGCGATTTCCCCGGCGTCAAGGTCACCGTCCAAGTCGACGGCCGGGAAGCCATTGAGTATGACGACCCGGACGGCTTAGAAACCGACCCCAACCGGAAAAACGCCCTTTGGCGCACCTTTAGCTACATCGAATCCAAGGACGACGCTTTCTTCTCCGTCCGCTATCAAGTCGACAACAGCCACCGCTGGGAGGGCCCCGACCACGCGTTCGCTCTGACCTTGTACGTCGACGGTAACCGCGTAGACAGCGTTGTCTGCAAGGCCAAGCGCTTCCTCAATTTTAACCCATTCTATGTTTGGGATACCACCATTGAAGGCTCTCGCCAGAAGTCCATCGCCTCGGGCTACGATCGCCTCAACAAATTCAAGTTCTCCAAGGTCACCACGCGTATGCCATGACCTCGTCTGGTGCGACAGACACCCCTTGCTGACTTCGCCTCAGTTGATGATGCCGCAAATGACCGGGTCAAGGTGGACACCGCAAAGGCAAAGTTAATGGGTGTCATTGAGGTGTTCATCTACCCCATGGTCATCACCGGGCCCTCGCGGTACGGCGATCATGATCACTGCCGCGATGCGCAGAATGCCAACTTCGAGATCGCCGAGAAGGCGCTCAAGGGCCGCGCAGTCTCTCACGGCACCTCGTGAGTTCTTCCGTACTTTCAAAAGTAAGAACAACCGTTTGTGCTTACGCGGCCAAGGTTCGCCGACGGTGGTGTTATTTCGCAAAGGGCCTCGGTCACTGCTGATTATCTCAACGACCACAACCCAATTGCGGCCTTCACCTTCAAGTACCGCTCGCGGGGTATGCGCCTAATCTTCCATGCCGTCCGAGAAAATAACTAATTCTGCCATAGACGCGCTGCACAAGGAGTTGATCATTCCCAGATCGCCGTCCCCTGAGCCCATTGCCGGGTTATCCGAGGCCGAAATCCGCCGATTGGCCATGGAACGCCTCGACGATATTAACGTCAGTATCTCCGACTCTCATATTATGCAGCGGAATGCTGACCTGGCGCAGAATCACCGCCGCTCTCCAACTGTCAAGCGAGAGCGCCGCCGTCCAATCATCAAGCGGGAATACGCAGAGATTCTCGACCTGACGGAAGAGCCCGACAAGCGGGAGTGGAAAACAATCAAGATCGAAGGCAACCGTGTGGCTATTGACCTCACTGACGACTAAACGCCTTCTGTCGAGCATTTACTTGATGACAGACTGTCTGATTCTATGGCTGGAGGATGGCTGGCAACCATCACTCACGACGCGACTTTTTTCTTTCTTTTTTGGCGCGGTCCCACGATCTCCTTTCGACTTTCTAGCATGTTAGGATCGTCCAACCAGCACCGGGCCGTCAGCCCACAAGATATAGGGTATCGCCAGACGCGTCCTCGGAGGTAGGTGACTAGCGTTAGGACGACCACGACACGAGCGAAACATGTTTTCTCAGGCCAGGAGTTCAGGGGCTTAATCGGGTATACCCTTTTATTGCGCGTATTTGTATCGTCCTGTAGGGAGGGGGGGCTAGGAAGTAACAAGCGGATTTCGGACATTAGATATCCAAGACAAAATTGATTGTTTTTTATCCTCCAGTTATTACCCACATCTGACCGTGAGTCTCGCGCCCAAAACTCACTGGCAACTTTTGACTAGTCACTCGCATGCTCCATGACTGCATCCCTATCCTCTAGCACTACCGTGCTTTGGATCTTCTCCGCCACCTTTTCCGCCTTGAGTATGTTGACCGCCGCCTCCGCCGCCTTGACCTTGACCTCGTCCCGGGAGATGCCACCGTCAACCTCGACGACGCACCGGGTCCCGACCAAGACTTTGCAGAGGTACTCCTTTTCTCCTCCGGCGTCGTCGTCCGCCTGTCGCGCGTCGAGGACGTAGGTGACGCTCTCCTTGTCGGCGAGGTGGCCCAGCTCCTCCTTGGGGTGCAGCACGTGCACGCCGTCGCGCAGGATGCGGTCCAGGTACCCGGCGATGCCGAAGCGCTCGACCACCCGGGCGCACAGGCTCAGGTCCCCGGAGTCGATGTACACGGCGCCGAGGAGGGACTCGAATATGTCCGAGTAGAACTTGCGGAGCTGCATGCGCGCGAGGAGCGCCCAGGGGTACGTCTTGCCCCGCTCCATCGAGTCGATGACCTGGTCCCTGAGCGCGGTGTACCTCTTGTGCACGTTGATCTGCTCGAGACCGATGGCGGGCGACTGGTGGCGCATGAACTTCCACAGGGGCAGGGCGAAGCGGGAATGCCGCAGGTTGGGCTCCTTGCCGGTGTGGTCGCCGACGAGGACCTCGTCCTGGCTGACGGACTGCTCCAGGGACAGGAAGCCGAGGAAGTCGCCGTTCACCATGGCCGTCTTGAGGAGGTGCATGGTCTGGTGCGGGAGCGGGGGCTCGACGGTGAAGAGGCGGTTAACGACGATGTAGTCGAGGACCGAGTCTCCAATGAACTCGAGGCGCTCCAGGCACCCGAAGGGGTTGCCGAGGCTGAAGGAAGCATGCGTCATGGCTTGGATGAGAAGTGCTTTCTTGTCGAATTCGTAGCCGATGAGCTGCTCCAGGGGCTCCAGGGTCGAAGGCAGCTCCACGTCCGGGGGAGACACGTTGTACAACGCCAGTCTGCAACTGTCCGGAGTTCTCCATTTGATCTGTTGGAGGAAGATGGACATGCACTTGAGCGCCTTGTCCAGGCCGCCGTCGATCATCGAAGCCCCGATAAGTGCCTCGACGATGTCTGCGAGCGTCTTTGTCGACATCTTTCTCGTGGACTTGTCTTCGCCGCGACCGAGAACGTCGTCCACGTAGATTGGGCGCCATTTCTGCCCCGTGAACGGCTTGGTAAGGATGTACCTGTCAAGCCCGTGCTTGACGGCGGCCTTACAGAGAGTCGAGTTGGACACGATGCCGTCTTTGCGGAAGGAGAGAAGCCGTTCTGGCCAGTGCGGGTCTGGGAGACGTTAGCGTGTGCGTCATGCAGCAGACGTGATGTGGTTGCTCTACTCACTCAAGGCGGCCACGTTGATTGTAGCAGAGAACTTGAGAATGGAATCTCCGAGAAACTCATTCCGCTCATAATTGGTAGGCTCGGCCGCACTCCCTGTGCTGATGGCTGTGAGTACCAGTGCCGGGTCCGAGATCGCCAACGGTCTCAAGAGACCCAAAGACAGCTCCCGCGCAACAAGGTGGGTCTCGATGCGATGCAGAATGGATGGAATTAGCACCCCGAATTGGGCATACTTGGCCGGAATTGTGTCTACCTTTGCCCATGGCATCGGGTAGACTCTGTTGTATGACTTGGAACTACTCGGGCTTTGACCTGGGCCGCTCTGCGGCCGATGGAGGAAGTCTGATCGACGGGACCATTTCTTCAGTGCTACGTAGGGCACGTCTTCGGGCGCCGCTTCAAACTCATAGAAGGTCTTTTGCACAGACTGGGCCGCCGGCTTGTTGGGAATAATGCCGTCGTAGGTGTGAGGGCATCCGGCCTGATCACGTATAAAGCACGTCAGATCGTGCGCTGACATTTGTCCTTGCACGAACTCCTTGGCTCCGATTTGGGTTATGGAGATGTCAGCGCCGTCAGCCACGCTGAACCTGACAACCTGCTGGGCGTCTGTCGGCATCCAGCGGTGGCTGTAGGGCAGGGCGAGCAGCACAGCCGTGTCATCTTTGCCGGTCATCTCGTCGATGGGAAGCTGTTCCCCGAACTCGAGTGACCAGGAGGTATGGTAGTCCAGATGGATGGGCATCGTCTGCAGCCCTGGGATCCAGACGGGAATAACCATCTCGTACTCTCCTTGAAGGGTCCCAGCTGAATCCTTGAGTAGAATGCGGGTTGACCGCAGGCTGTCCCCAAGTTTCCAAGCCTCGGCGACCTTCACCCAAGCATTGAGCAGTCCGTTGACCTGAAGAATGGCGGGTACCTTGCCAATACTGGGCACGAAATCCTCCGGCCTGAACGGCAAAATATTGTCGTTAACGAGCCCTGCCTTGTAGAGGCCGACATAGGCCTGGAATGCGGCGTCTTTGGTGGCGTTCTTCTCCGACTTCCATGTCATTTGGCTCTCGGCGGTACGGACGTGGGATGGGAGATAGCTGGGTAAGACCACGGTGGCTCTTAGATCGGGCGCATCTTCAGTACCGAGCTTATTGATAATGTAGTCGGGTCTCCAGTCAATAAACTCCCCCGGAGATAGAGTCCGGCAAAGATGGTCGAGATGTTGCTTTGCATTGTCGGGATCCAAGACGGCCCCTGTTTGGTTGATCCTGAAGCTCATATCTGCCGACTCTTCAGTATCTTCGACTTCTTGAAGATGCTCAAGCTCTCGCTCTTGTTCTTCGTACTGGCCCTTCATCTCCGCCTCCATGGTCTCCCATTCTCTCTGAGCAGATCCCGAGGAATCGTGCAGCATCAAAAGCTTTGAATCCTTCATACGGGCTCGCCCGCGGCGTTGAATGAAGGATTTCAGATTAGGCGGGTTATCAAAACAGAGGACCACGTTACAGGCCGGTACATCAATGCCTTCTTCGAGAACACTAGTGGCAATGAGCAGGTTTGTCTTCCCAGTTCGGAACTGGTGCAGCGACTGCAAGTCTTCGCTTCGAGAGATATCCCATATGTCTCTCTTCCTGGCCTGGAACTGCGAGGTACCCACCATAGCCCCAATTCGATACCGTGCCCGGAGCAGCTTGTGTGATGCGAGCAAGTGGCACAAAACCGAGACCGTCGCCCTCTCCCGGGCGAAAACAATGCCCATGATCTCGGCCTTGTCTTGCAAGAGCTGCTCGATAAGAACAAATACCTTTTCTGAGAGAACATCTCGGCTGATGGTCTCCTCAGACGGGCAATGGCACTCGACCTGACCAAGAATCTTGGCAAGGTATTCTTTCTCGTCATCCTTCCACGTGTCCAACCAGATGCTTTGTGACCGGAGCGCAGACGTAAACCGTGATTTGACTACCCAGATGTAATATTCTGCAGCCCAAGGACCTAGGTCGTTGAATATCTGATTGGCCTGACGGCCGAAAGATGTCATTTGGTTTTGAATGTAGGTGTCGTGGCTTTCCACAGCTGCCATGAGGGCGCGGTGGCTGCGTTCGGTCCCCTCTGATTGAAGGTGGAGAATATAAGGGTCGTCCAAGATATCGAGGCATTGAATGACTTTCCTCAGGCTTCGAAGGCTACTCGGAGGGTCATAGCATCTCTGTGGTTGAAAGGAGATGTAGCTCATAGTTGGCTTCTTGACACAAGCAAGGAGATCGCTGCGATGCATCGTGGGGCTTTTGCAAACGGCGTCCAGTGTTGCTTCAAGGGCGTTGATGCCCTCGACTTTGGAGCCAAAAGTCGGACTTGCCGTCAAGCCCAAGATATGAGGTGTATAGCGACCTTTGCTCTTCTCTCCGTGGTAGAAGACCGTCATGATCTTGCTCCCCGGGGACTTGCCGATGCAGTTATGAGCTACGCCAATGTCAGCCTGTATAGCTTCAAACGAGGTTCTGGAGACATGCCTTCGTCGAAGACAATCAGAGACAACCTCTCCATACGCACGAATGCATGAGACAGCGCGTCCAGCAATATCTGATATGTCGACACAACGATCCGGACATTGTGAAGCACTTGGTCCCACGTCTTCTGATCAGACCAAGAGTCGACGTTGTCATCGCCACTGAGGAACTTGATTTGTACCTCGGGGATTTGAGATTGGAGCACCGCGAATTGTTGGGCGCAGAGTGATACCGTGGGGGCCAGGAACCAAACGATCTGTCTTGATAAGCCTAAGCCTTGACAACACGGAGGAGGTCAAACCCACATGCTTCGATGTAGTCCTTTCCACTTCTGCCCTTATTCGCAAGACAGCTCTATAGAGGCCGGTGTAAGCATCGTGCAGCCAAGAGCATCCAAACACGTCCACTCACACCTGTGTTTTGCCGCTTCCAGTGTCCATCTGCGCGGATGTTAACTATTGCCCGTCATTTCTTCGAGACTCGATTGGCATTCACGTACAGCTACAATAATGTTTTGCCTCATGCTTTGAGCAAACATCTCAGTTTGGTATGCCCTAGCATTCATTATGACCGGTGTGCCTAAGGCGGGCTCGTCTGAAGGCAATGTAGCCTCATTCTCCAGGAACACATCTTCGGCAGCACTCGAGAGGGCTTCCTGGTTTTGAGGTCCAGAGGCCGGCACATCAGCAGGCATCGCATCTTCTGACGGAGAGAGGCCCTCGTCGGAGGACGATTGGGAATAGTCAGCCATTGTCAAACTTTGCTAGCGTGGACTTGATGGCCAATTCCCAAAGAGTCCTAATAACAGTCCTTTGGGATGTGAGGTACTTCCAGGGTAGCGCGGTGTGGCCGGCGTGAGTCAATAGGACAGCAAGGTGGATAGACAGATGGGCGTAAGGCTAAATGACGCGGCTCACGAAGGAGAGTCGGCCATGCCTTCAGGACTACTCAGAACGAACGCGTATGACACGGAGGACCTGAACATGGGGCCGCTCGATGCAGATGCAGTCCTCGGGTACTGTTGTAGTGCAAAGGATGCGGTGCAAGACCGTTACTGGTTGACGACTCGCGAGTGCCTGACGATGGCTGACTAAATGGAGAAAATTGTGGGTGCCACGAGCCCTGTCGCGGCAGCGCTTGCGTGTGTAGGTAGTTGTAAAAGTCCTTGGGTTAAGGAGGGAAATTTTATGACCGGCACGACGACGGATGCCTACCCAAGGTAGCTGGCTATAATATGTGGGGAGGTTGTACGTGCTCGTTGCCTGCAAGTGATGTATCGATGGAGAAATTGCTTCTCAAAGCCCCGCGTGTGTGATGACAGTCGCGTTCGCGTGCTTTGGTCCCGAGACCATGCAGGAGGCCGGCCAGTCCACCTTCGATGCGTAGGCAGCTTCGCAACGAATGACGCACGGCAAGAACAGGGTCATCTTGGCTCTCAAGGCAGGAACTTTTGAGAAGCCAATGGGTCTGGGAAATGAGGATGGCGCGTAGCACTGCACTGCGGTTCATAGCTTCATGACGTGAGATGCGCTGTCCGCATACGCCAAGGCGAAACTGTTATGACAAAATTTGCCTGCTGTACAAGATCGATGTCTGGTTTATTTGCGGCCTCCCATGTTGGACGGCAACGGGACTTCTTGGGGATGATGCAGCTCGGAGGAATGAACCAACGAGTCTGACATGGGCGCCGACGAATTGTGACTCAAACTTTGGAGGTGTGGGAGCTAATGATTACAACTGCCATTTCAACTTGCTATGCCGAGAGTGCCCACAATCGCCCGCACCCCGACCTGGGCGGGGGGGCTGGTCTCATCGGGGCCGATGCCGATCCCTTTCTAGACGAGAGCCCCGAAAACACCAACCAGAAGGCAATAATGGCTGAGCTGACATGATGTGCGGCATCAGTGTCCGAACACCGGCATTATTAGCTCGGGCTTGGTTTCGACTGCCTTGTAAGCTTCTAATATCAGCCATTCAACTGCCTGTGATGCCATTGAACCCCCCGCTTCGGGGCCGATGTGAGCTAAAGGGAAATTGGCCAACGGCAACCGCTCTCCCCAAACCTGAAATGAAGTGTGTCAAAGTGCATCGATAACTGTGTCATTTTTTATCCAGCTCCCCTCACCAGCAAATCAACCTACCGGCCATTTAATGAAATGTTTGTTACGATGTTAGGAGGAGGTACAGGAGAGGATGGGTGTCCCGAATTGGATTGGTCAAAGTGAGTGACATTTGGTGGTGCGGTGCTGTGCTGCGTCGACGCTACTTCGACCAAATGTATGGTCAAGTGGAACCATCATCTGGGAAACTGGCTTGTACTATTGGGGCACCGCTCATCAATAGGGTATTTCAATCTTGGAAATACCCTATGAACCATGAGTCGACCAGGGGGCGGCCGACTGCCCCCAAAGTCTATGAATAACTTCGATAGTGAACACCTGCAGTTGCTGCCTGATCTCTGGCCTCATCACCCAGGTCTCCTGTTCGCTGCCTACTGTACCTAGCCTGGGCAGCGATCGGAGCATCGAAGCATCGGAGCAAACAGAATCGGCCTGGGTATATCTGTGTTTTTTGTTATTGGAACCTCACATTCGTGGCAAGAGCGCGTAGGTGCGGAGTCCAAGCTGGTACAGTGACAGACACCCACAGGTCAGTCAGCATGTTTCGTAGAGTCGTCATTGCAGGTCATCCATTGATTCTAGAGCTCGGAGACCCTCTCTGCCCCCACGTCTCTATGCTGTTCTATGATACAAGGTTAGACCGTTCCAGTCGTCGCGGAAATTACAAGTTCGTAAGATAGTCCTCGATTTCCTGAGGACTGAGCTTCCTGAAGCGAGGGCCTGTGGCACCCTCAACACCCTCGATCCCGAGCAAGTGGTCCGCTGGGGGTCCGACGATACCTGTCCTTCTAGTTAGGCATTTGTTTGTCACGTTGTAGGCTTCGGGCACTTACCAATCTCAATGGTCTCTCCGTTCATCTCTCCCTCGATGGTCTCCTTGAGTGTGAGCAACGCGATATGCACGGCATCCTCAAGCTCCAGGCCCTCAGTGTATCGCTTCTCCAGGAATGTCTTGGCGGATGTGGCACTCTTGCCAATTGCCGTCGCCTTCCAGGGGAAGTAACTTCCGGACGGGTCGACTTGGTAAAGCATCGGACCGCCCTTCAGAGTGCCACCGGTCTTGCCAGTGGGCTTCTTCTCCTCGCCTTCCTTGATCTCGGCCTCGTCCTCGGGCAAGATACCCTCGTCCCAGCCAGCAATGAGCAAGCTGACACCGTAAGGCCGAACACCGCCAGACTGGGTCGCCTCCTGCATTACACGAGCGACGTCCTGCACCAATATCCGCGTGGGGGGATACTCGTTGTAGATGCGCTTGTAGCCGGTGTGGGACACCTTACGAGCCTTGTCCACCAATATTCTGTAGTCGGGGCCCATGCCTGAGTACACCATTCCGATGTTGGGGGTGACGAGGCTGATCTTGGACAACGAGCTAGGATCGGCCAGCGGCGATGATGACTTCTTCTCGGTTGCGAGGACGATACCGTTGGTGGCTTTCGAGGGGTTAGCATGGGCCGTGAAAGGAGGGGCAAGCGGGCTTGCCTTTGATGCCAAGGGCGGTAACACCCTGGTTGACGGCGTTCAGAGCATATTCTGGAATATTGTCAGTCCGTTTGTCGAGCCTTCGGCTTCATCGTCGCAGCGAAGAAGCAATGGTGGGGGCAGTGTGAGAGCGTACCGATCTGAACCAGCTTGCCGCTGTACCAAGTTAGCACACAAACGTCATACAATTGAATTGAGCGACATACCTGGGCGAGAATGTCGTCAGTGAGAAAGAGTAACGGTCGGCCATGGCTTGACTGTTGAGAGGTGTTGCCGAGATATGATTTCTGGGGTTTAAGGTAACGGGGAGAATGGAAGGTGGGTTGGCTGCGGTCAACGAGACGAGGTATGAGGCTGTCGGAGCTACGAAGCTCTCCCTCCTAGGCAACTCGCGCCGCGTCAAGCTGCCAATCGTCTGGGCGCCGACTGGGGAGGAGTGGCGCACGTGACTCTATCGGCCATGCTATTGATCCGGGGTGACTTTTGCTTATGTAACTGGGGAGAGGTAGGAAGCTATGACCACCCAGCAACAGCTCAGGATTAAAGTGGCGCTGGAATATTCTTTTTCACTTCTTGCCCAACGCATGACCTTCGTCCAAGATCTTACTCGCTTGGCACCATCTCCGAAAGGCCAGATGGTCAGGTTATCATACTCGCCTACGCCGCTTCTTGTCATGTAGGTGCTGCTACATATGGTCACGTTGGGCCAACATTCCTCTCCCGAGTCAACCGCTACTTTCAGCTCGAGTTTTTATTTTTTGCTTTCCGTCATCTTACAGGCTGTTCGCACATGAATACGCGACCCACGGTTGACGGCAACGACGGCGACAACACCGATTTTCCCGCCTCAATTTTACCTTCACATTGCATCATGGAATCAGCGAAGCCTCAGTGGAACTGGCCATCTGATCTTCCAGATGGCCCAGACCACCCTCAGGCCGCCGAAGCCGAAACGCCACATTTCAGCCAGCATGGGACCCATAACCAGGACGAGAAACAGAATCAGCATCAGGAGCAACCCCAACCTGAGGCTCCTCCAAAGCAACGTTATCACGGCCCGCGAACATGCCGCATCTGCTTCGAGGTGGTCCATCCTACCTTTGAGGAGCCAACGGCCACGAGTGGGTTCATGGGTCGGCCTCTACGACCGATCTACAAGTCTGAAGACCCCGAGTCTGGGCGCCTCATCTCACCATGCAAGTGCAAGGGGTCTCAACGCTATGTTCACGAGGGGTGTTTACAAGCCTGGAGATACGCCGATGCAACGGCCACACGGAACTTCTTCGCATGTCCTACCTGCGGTTACCAGTACAAACTCGAGCGACTCTCGTGGGCAAACCGCTTGCAGGGGACCTTTGCGCAAATCTTACTGACCATACTCATCTTTGTTGTCTCGGTATTCATCCTCGGCTTTATCGCCGACCCGATTTTGAATATCTGGTCTGATCCCATAGGCGCAATTGCCGACGTGGCCGCAAATGTACTCGAAGACATTGAGGCACTTCAAGAGCCCGCCCCGGAGATGCACGAGGAGCCTGGAACATGGCTAGAACATTTCCTCAAGGGTTTCTTATCCCTCGGTCTACTCGGGTTTCTCAAGACCATCCTCGTTGTGACACCATGGCAGTGGTGGCAGCTTCGGTCCAGCGGTTTTCTTGGTACGACTGGCCGTCGAGGCGGAACAGGACGTGCACGTGTTGAGAATATGAACATGGCTCTTGTCTTCTTGGGCGCAGCGACCCTTATGTGGGGCGTGTGGAAAGGTGTAAGGCAGTTCAGTGCCTCTGCTCTACAACGCGCGAGCGACAGAGTGTTCGATGTGGGTGGTGACGACGAGGACGAAGATGAAGACATCAAAGAAGACTAACATAGGGTGGGCACCTGAGACAATGCGAACGACTGTGATCATTCGTGGAACAGACCTCGCTTGATGCGCACTATGCCTCTTGCGCCGATGACACTCATTCCGCACACTCTTAAGTTGCCTCGAAGATTCTCTTCCATATCGTGTCAACTAGTCTGTGTGCGGAGATCAAGTCCCCGTTCTGCCCTTGAGCTTGTCCGTTTTGGTCAGGTTCATTCAGGGCAGGCGGATGACATCAGGTTGTTTTTTCAATCAGTCGACTTCGTGTTGACTTGACCAACGCCGACGCCAACTCTCAATTCTCTTTGAGTTGGTAAACGCGCAAGCTGATACAAATACATCAAGGAAGTCTACTGGACATGGCTTAGGACACCAGGAATGCGACCCCCCCCCCCCCCCCCCATCAGAACAGAAAGAGAACCTAAAAACCAACTCAAATACAATTACTCATTCACCTATTCACGCGACTTGTACCTTGTGAGTGAGGAGACGTGGCCATGCGTATCATCATCATCAGGGACCTCGTGTAACTGTCCGACTATTGAAATAAAAGCCCAGCGTCATAACACCCCGCAGCTTGACATTCCCTTGCTCGTGGGGCACAATGCAACCCTAGACACGAGGGGTTCAGGGGACCAAGTCGGTTGCAGTGGAGGTCCGCCGGACCGGACAATAATATCACCGCCCGTGCCAATCAGCAGTGGGTGGCATGCCAAGGATGATGGCACGGTTTGTCTGGATCCCTATGTTCTAGTGAGTGGACCTTGAAGAGCTACACTATGCCTTCGAGTTCGTGTTTAACAGTCTGTCCCTCGACCGGCCGCTTTCCCCTTTGCACGACCGTTTTCATTTCAAAACCCCCCGTGCGCTCTTGGAGGTGCCACCCGTTATACTCAGAGACTCAACGTAATGCGTTCTTCTGAATGACCCCCACGAACTCCCCACGAACGCTTTCAACCCCCGACGCTCGCTGACACGTTCCTCCCTCCTTTCTGCGCCAAGCCTTAATCGCAACGGCCACGGTCAGCGTTCCTTCTCGCGTTCAACAACCGAAGCTATCTGTCCCGAGCGACAGTCCCTCCAGAAGCGCCGATTGCCAAACCAGCTCAATCTCGACAGCCTGATCGATTGCGACTCGCCAAGCTCACATTCTGAAGTGCCCTACCTTGATCGATAAGATGCATTTCGCGTATCCTCCACGAAAGAGCTCGAATCCGCCGCCCTTCCGACCGAGAACTTCGAAGATACCGCCGTTTGTACGTCGCAGCAGGCTAAAAGTCATCGCGGCGGGTGCCCTTGTGTTCTTGGGTTTCATATACCTTCTCTCTGGAGTCTTCAGGTCGCCAAGCGGGCCCCGAGCGCCCTTAGGTGAACCGCCTGTGGTGATAGTGACGGTGCTGGACGAGAACAGCTACAGCAAGAGCTACTTATCGAGCATTCGCGACAACAGGAAACAATATGCGCAACTCCACGGTATGTAGAGACAGCCTGACGCTTCTGCCGCGGAGGGTGCTGACAGCCTCTGTCTAGGGTACGAAGTGATGTTTGCGAAGACAGGAGACTACGATCTCAACGGTTCTCCGGCGTCGTGGAACAAGGTCGTGTCACTGAGGCACGCAATGACCAAGTACCCAGAAGCTGGATGGTTCTGGTACCTCGACCAAGACTCTTACATCATGGACCCGTCGACGTCTGTGGAAAGCCTGGTTTTGAAGTCGGATAAACTCAACAGTCTGATGATCAGGGATCAGTCAGTCGTTCCGCCAGACAGCATTATCAAGACGTTTCCCCACCTCAAGGGCGAGGACATCGACTTTATTCTTACGCAAGACAGGGAGGGACTGTCGGCAGGCAGCTTCTTCGTCCGGAACGGCGAGTGGGCCAAGTTCTTAATTGACACTTGGTTCGACCCGCTCTACCGGAGCTACAACTTCCAGAAAGCGGAGGGCCATGCCTTGGTGAGTTACTGCTTCGCGCTGTAGAACCGTGCCGACCGCTGACCGTCTTATCAGGAGCACATCGTCCAGTGGCACCCTACCATCCTCTCTAAGCTCGCTATCGTGCCGCAGAAGATCTTCAACTCCTATAATAGATATGACAAGGGCGAGATGTTCAAGGACGGCGACCTGGTGATCCGCGCTGCTGGCTGTACCAAATCCGGAGAGCGGGCCTGCGAGTCTGAGCTAGATAGCTACAACATGAAGTGGCAGGCAGCATTCAAGGCGCAGTAGATGGATAAGACGAAAAAGAGGGCAGACTGGGGTTGGCCCCACGGCAGGATCTAGAGACGGGTGTACTCCAGGCGTTTGATTCCACGGGGAGCATGTTCTCGGCATTTTAAATGTATAAGAGCTGGACAAGGGCGTTTATTTGTGGTATTGTTTTAGAGAGACCCTTTTTTGATGAGACATTTGATACGGGGTCACTGCAAGACGCTTGGGAATTCTCGGAGGCCAGCTGGTTGTTTGAAACATCCATAAGGCGCCCACATGGGGTATTGTCTTTCTTCTTCTTCTATTCATTAATCTTTGTGTCTGCGGCTTCTTTGCGATCACAGCCCGTTGGTGATGGAAGGCGCGAATCTTCCTGTTTTGTACGTCAGGCTGATAGATGTTAACCATCCTATCAGGGTGGAGATGCTGCCAATCGGGACCCGATCATCAAGCTGGTCTTCTTTAGACGCAGTAACGATGTTTGACCTTGTGGCTCTAATAGACACGCTAGTGTCAACAACCGCCTGTCTCAGTCCATGCGCCCACCAATAACTGTTGGGTGTCGTGGCAAGGCTAGCCAACCAGTGAGCAAGACTGCCCTGTAACGAGAGTCGAGTTCGTTGGTGCACAACTGAGAGACAGCTGCGAGGGCTGTCATCCGCTGAGATGGTGGTCCCGGGCGGCGCGCTGGGTCCGCTTGGATCTCTCAGACATTGTTGACGCTACGAATGTGACGTGGTCAAGGCAAAGCATGGCCATATGAGCAGAGTTGACATGGGCGACGGGGGCGGTTGTCAGTTCTGCGTAGAGTCGTAGTCAGGCCTCGGCTGGCATGCCGCTGGCTGTGGCCAACTGCCGCCCAGGAAAACCCTGAACTGGCAAATTGATGACGATCAGCGGCCAGCCAGAACAGCTAGTCCAAGTGAAATCGGACCCGTCGAGCCGGTCGACGGGTGTCCGCGGGCGCGGTGCCCCGCCGCTCCAGTGGGGCGTGAACGGGGGCGACTTAGACCATATCGACAGATAAAGGCATTGCATGATTACCACGTTCAAGGTATTGGGTTTTAAAGGAAGGAGAGTTTTTGAAAGGTTGGACGGTTGCGTAGAGGGGAACAGGGTTGCAACGGAGAGTGTGAGCGATCTGGACAGATGGTCATGCGCACATGGGACAGACTGCCCAATCGGCCGAGTTCGAGGGGTCCTCGATGCTGTGTGTTCGTACCAGGAGAGGGATTCATACCGGCCGCCGCGATAAGATGAGTGACAGGCAGGCTGCGCGGCGTAGAATACCCTCTTTGGCCGGAGCCGCTGGTGTTCATCGTCAGCACCCCACCATTCTACAACACGTCGCATTGTGACGCAAGGAGCCTGAGCTCTCTGCCTGGTTGTGAAGTTGGCAACTCAGCCGCCTCTCCCGTGACCCTTCTCCGAGCAAGCAACGCAGATAGTGTACGGCTATCGGTCGGCCTCGAGCCATGCCCTGCAAATCGAGTTGCCTGAAGGGTGTGTGTGACTGCTGCTGCGATCCAGGACGGGGACGCGGACGCTGTGGGAGACAGGGCCCCCCTCTTGCTTGTCGCGGCGCATGTGACAGCCCGGGATGGCGGCGATGACACCCCCCTCATTGTGGTGGGCACTCCAGAAGGTACTCCGCTACCTTCGCTGCACCGACAGGGGTAAACGGCGCTAAGAAATAATCAAGAAGACGCCATGCCCCACGATTTTGTGCGTCTGGGATTCTTCCCGTTTGGCTCTGCTCGCCACGGACAGTTGGCTCTAGCTCGTCTCCAATTGCATGGGCCCGCGCCGGCGATGTTCTTGCTGGTGTTGTTAACGTCGGAACCTCCACGCCTTTCCAGCTCTGCAGCCATTTAACCACGTCCCCGGTCTCCAATTCTTTTCTCGTAACCTCCCACCCCCCTCGTTCGGCTTCTTCCCTTCTCCCCCGTTTATATATATTGGACTCGAGTCCACTTCCATTGGCCTTTTCTTTCCCACTCGTCTCTTCCCCATCACCGGTGTCCCGAAACATAGCAACTCACCCCACCGCGCCGAGCTTCACATCACGGGAGACAAGATGCCTGGCAGCTCCCGCATCCCCGCCAGCTTGCGCGAGGGCTTGAATCAAGTCAAGCGCAGTCGGCAAGCAACTCCGCTCTTGGTCCTGAACCTCGACTTGTAAGTCGCCAATGCCTTGCCTCCGTCCCCCCCTCTCTGCTAGCATTCCTTCCGACGTACCTCGGCCCCAGCTAACCACGGCCCCTCGTCACCCCTAGGTTGCGCAACATCATCTTCTTCCTCTTCGTCTGGCGATGGACGCGCAAGTTCTTTCTCAAGCTCAAGGGCCGCGGCGTAATCGGCAGTATCGTTGAGCTCTACATCGACATCCGTAGGGTTCTGTACGGCTACTTCCTGCGCGCCCCCGGCGTGCGCGGCCAGGTCCAGAAGCAGATCAACGAGTCCATGGCGAAGCTGCAGTCCAAGATGATTCCCGCAAACCTCACCCGATACCTCACCCTCCCGAAGGAGGGCATGTCCGAAGACGAAGTCCGGAACGAGCTTGAAACCCTGGCGAACATGGACCACACGAGATGGGAGGACGGTTTCGTCTCTGGCGCCGTCTACCACGGCGAGGAAGAGCTGATCAAGCTGCAAACCGAGGCTTTCGGCAAGTTCACTGTCGCCAACCCCATCCACCCTGACGTCTTCCCCGGCGTGAGGAAAATGGAAGCCGAGATCGTCTCCATGGTGCTCGCCATTTTCAACGCTCCCCTCGGCGGTGCCGGTGCCACCACGAGCGGTGGTACCGACAGTATCCTGAGTGCCTGCCTCGCCGCGCGGCAAAGGGGGTACTTTGAGAAGGGCATCACAGAGCCGGAAATGTACGTATTCGCCCTGTTGCTATCGCCACCATGGTGCTCACGCTGACGCGCAACAGGATTCTGCCCGAGACCGCCCACACTGCATTCCGCAAGGCTGGTGAATACTTCAAGATCAAGATCCACTATGTCGCATGCCCCGCGCCCAGCTACCAGGTCGACACCCGCGCCGTCTCCCGCTTGATCAACGGCAACACCGTTTTGCTTGTCGGCTCCGCCCCAAACTTCCCACACGGTATCATCGATGACATCAGCGCTCTGTCCAAGTTGGCCGTCAAGAAGAAGCTGTGCCTCCACGTGGACTGCTGTCTCGGTTCCTTCATGGTGCCGTTCTTGGACAAGGCCGGCTTCGAGACGGAGATGTTCGACTTCCGTCTCAAGGGCGTCACCAGCATCAGCTGCGACACCCACAAGTACGGATTCGCCCCCAAGGGCAACTCTACGGTCCTGTACCGATCTGCGGAGCTCCGCAAGTACCAGTACTACGTGTCGCCGGATTGGTCTGGCGGTGTGTACGGCTCTCCTGGTATGGCTGGCTCGCGCCCGGGCGCTCTGATTGCCGGCTGCTGGGCTAGTTTGATGAAGGTCGGCGAGGCAGGCTACATTGACGCCTGTGTCAAGATCGTCGGCACCGCGAAGAAGATTGTTGAGAGGATCCGCGAGACGCCGGCTTTGGACAACGAATTGGAGATCCTGGGCAAGCCGCTTGTTTCTGTTGTCGCTTTCACGGCCAAGAACCTCAACGTTTACGACATTGCCGACGGCATGTCAGAGAAGGGCTGGCATCTGAACGCTCTCCAAAATCCTCCTGCTATCCACGTTGCCGTCACTCTCCCGATTGCCAAGGTTTACGAAAAGCTGTTGGCGGATCTGGAGGCCGTTGTCGAGAGCGAGAAGGAGAAGGAGAGAGTCCGCATCGTCGAGGGCAAGGGGCCCAAGGGCAAGGCTGTCGGCGACTCGGCTGCCCTGTACGGCGTTGCGGGATCGCTGCCGAACAAGAGCGTGGTGGTTGACTTGGCCAACGGTTTCTTGGACCTGTTGTACAAGGCATGAGGAAGGAATATAGTTCGTGGTTTTGTAAGTGCATTAGCAGGCGGGCATTCGATCTCGATCCGGGGAACATATGGCCCAAAAGTTCATATCCTTGACAGTGTAACAAATACATCTTTTCAGCGTCTTTTAGCCTCATCGATGCTGCTCCCACTTTGCACTGCTGACCGGAAAAGGCTCATCGGATCGTTGGTGGCTGACCCGCCGTTGATCTACTTGCGTTTCGCTCGAGGCCGGGACGGCGCGACGGGGCCCCCACCAGTTCAAGACATGCGTTTATTCGGAAGTTAGGTTCACAGGGCCCGGCAGTTTCAATCTTGTCAAACAGGTGGGAAGGTTGTCTCAGCACTCCCGCCCCTACCACCGTTAGCCGATAGGAACGAGCCGTGCAAGAAGCCCTGCTGTTGTCTGGTATCCCCCCGGGCCAATACATCGGCCGAAGCGACCTGCCGCGCCGGCATGCGATCCATTTTCGGTGGGCGCCTTGCCGCGGACACCCACACCGGGGACTTCCGGGTGTAACGGCCCAGCCCCGGGGGGCCGCCCACAATATCGCCCGCTATCCTCTGCACTTACAAGCGGCATCCCGCCCCACAGCCCCTCCCCTCGCCAGCGAGACACACCGTGGTGGTTGAACGGCGATCGACGACCCAGGGCGGATGGCAAACAACTGTCATCTCACCGCCTGACCTTGCGCTTGCCCGACTCAAGCGGAACCATCTACGGTGACACGGGGGCATGCATGACCAGGAACTGCAACTCGAAACCGTGGGACCAGAAACAGCAAGAAGTTTTTTCTTGACTTGTCTATTTTCTTTCTTCGTCCTAGACGGACAAACTCTCTGCTTCCCGAACGTTCGCGTGTGTGTGTAAGGCCTCAAAACCAAACCTCTCGTGATGGAGTCATCGCATCATCGCTGTTGAGGGCACACACTCCAGGGCAAGCGCGGCGAAGGGAAATCGACAAATCACCCCCAGTCTCGCTCGTTTCGCCGGTCGCTCGCCGTGGCGCCATCCAAACACGCAGCTTTCGGGCACGCAGCTGCTATGCGTTCCCCCCCAAGCGTACCACACGCAGGCTTTCGACATTCTACTACCTACGTGCTTTGCGGCCCAACGGAACAGGGATCGGCCCCGTTTGGAGACCGGCGCACGGCATTGAAAGGCAGCTCTGTGTGGCTCTACACCACGCCTCTTCGCCCCCCCCCCCCTTTCCCCGATCGCTTTATGCCAGCCGCCTGTCGCGCGCGCGGGGGCTGCATATAGAAAGCGTCGTTCCTGCGGAGGAGCACCGCCAAAGTCCTCACTTCTCCCTCGCATCTCGAAAGATGCAGATTCCCGCAGCACTAATGCCGCTTGTGTATTTGCCTCGGTGATCGCTTTCGTACCGTCCACTCCTTCAGCCCGCCTGACGCAGAGGACATAGATGTCAACACCCCATTGGGGAAGCGCCTCCCAGTGATCCGTCGCCGATCGAAAGAAGTTATGGGTCTATTAGCTACATATGCAGTCTACGTTCTGCGTTACAGTGCCCGTCGTTCTTTTCTTTCCTTTCTTTTCTGGTCTGGGCCCCATCATCGGCTTGCTCGGTATATACTGGGCAGTCGCGCTCGCGCCAACAGCCCAATCGCTGTTTTATGCTCCCATCACTCTTTGAATCGTACGATCTGTTGTGGTATCCAGGGGGTTTACATCACGCGGCAGATGACATACTCCAATACCTGCCATGACCACCAAGCCGGCCGAGAAGGCTGCGCGGCCAAGACTGAACACTACCGTGGACTGGTCCCCGCCGAGAACCGCCGCGGGCTGCTCGTCTAGGCCGGACGAGGGGGTCTCGCCGCTGTCTTCTGGGAAACATAGGCGGGATGGTCAAAAGGAGGGCCGCGGGCGCGGCGGTCTTGCGGATGGGCGGCCACCGCAGCGGCGGCACGGTTCTGAGAGTCCGGCCATGGAGTCGCCCATCACGAAAGCTCGCGACAGTCTCGGCGACTTGTCTCCTAGCGTGGTGGAGGAGTTGAAGAAGATGATCAAGGAAGAAGGTCGGAAAAGCGTTCCCCTGATCTGGTTGCGTTGGCGAGTTGTGGACTGACATTCGATAAAGTCGCTCAAGTCGCTCAGGTCGTCCAGCTGAAGAACAGTGACGCAGGCACGCCCGCCCACACGCCACGTCCCTCTCCAGTATCGAGCCAGAAAACAGTCATCACGCCGTCGTACCCCAGTCCGCCGCCATCAGTCGTCGAAGCACGGAGTTCCCCCAAAGTGTCTTCGCCCAGGGACCGAAGCCCGGGAGTTACGCACGCGAAGAGGGCGCCAAATATCCCTGTGCCGGCAGACCAGTCCACACCGCCCGTCAACCCTCAACAGAAGACTGTTCACTTCCGAGCCAGAGGCCCGTCGGTGATTCACGGCCAGCCTCGCGCCGGCTCGAGGTCGGAGTGTGCTTCGCCCACCGCTCCTGCCGCTGCGGCACAGGTTGAGCTGAGCAGCGTCGACAGGGCCTGGGGAATGCTGTTCGACTCCGAGGGGTACTCAACGCAACGTTTCAACTCTGTGCTCAGGGGGCTGGCGAGTTTCATGGTAGTACTCAAGTCCCTTTGTCAATGGGCTCCGAAATGACTGACCCCCTCTCAGATGGCCGAGTTCGGACGCCCAGAGACACTGGTCGTTACCCCTGACAAGATGCTTACCCTGTACACAAAGTACAGGATCGAGCCCGAGAGGTTTCCATATCAAGGTGATTTTGCTGTCGGAGCCCCAAAGGCTCGTACGAACAGGCGCTGACCTCCCACTGGACATCTTCGAGGCGCGATCGGAAGACGCACTGAAGCGGATCGAGTTCCTGTACCAGGACCTGGACTGTCAGTACCACCTCGTCCAGGCTGCGCCCAGATCCCATCCCAACGTTCCCGGGCTGACCCCCGCCGGCTTCGCCAAGTGGATGGTCAGCAACATCCTCGCGTACCCCGGCCCGGAAGCCAAGCGCCTGCACGCCATCGTGTCCGCCCTGCCAGTCAACGCCGACGGGCCCCTCCTGGACGGTAAACCCGAGAGGCTGCCCCGCCAACTCTCCCGGCACCTCCTCCCCGGGTCCCACGACAACAAGGTCCGCAAGATCCTTGACGAAGCCGTGTGGGACTGCCTGGAGGACGCTACGCCGCCTCTCCCGCGCGCAGCGGCACCGAGACCCGGCTCCTCGCATGACCTAGCCAGCGTCCCCGAGCCGGACGCGCACAGCACCCGACGGCCACCCGCGCCGCACCGTAAGACGTACGACCACGGAAAAGGAGGCCCCCACCGCGTCGAGCCGCACCCAGCGCGGCTCTCTCGCGCCAACTCGGACGCGGGCGCCTCCCTGCCCAGGCACCGCGACCTCCCGTCCCCGCCGGTGGGACGGCTCTCGACCGCTCCCCCAGGGCAGCGCAGCCCGGCCCCGGCAAACCGGCACAGCGCCTCGCTGCCGGCCATCCCGCAGCACCACGTCGCGTCCCCGTCGCCGTTGTCGCAGCCCCCCTCCACGTACGACATCCGCAAGAGCGACGCCGACTACGGGGTCTACTCCGGCCATCGTGATGGCCGCGGCTCGGACCCAACGGACGAGTCGCCACGGTCCTCCGGTCTCGGTAGGCGCGGCGGTGCCGGCGCGAGTCGGGGCCCGACGTGGGATGAGGTGTATATCCGCAAGGGGTCCTCAGGCGGGATGGTCTCGTCTGTTGACGCGGGGCCGCACCGTTTGTCTCGTTGACCTGGCGATGATATCTGGGGAGAAGATATGACGGTTACGAATCATTCCCCCCCCCCCCCCTTTTAATTTTATCTTTAATATGTCGTGTGTCTTCTTAAATTAAATAAAAGGTGTCAAAACCGGCCTGTCCGCAACGAGGGGAGGAAACTTGTCTCGGAGCATGGCGGCGTGTGACTTTGTAGGCAGTAGGGTGAGCGAGGGGGGCTTTTTGGTTCAAAATGAAGAATAGAGTATTTTTCCCCATCACTTGCCCTTCACTTACGTCGGTTTCACCTTATTTGTCGTTGGCTCGTCATTCGATATCGACCAACCGGGGTAGGAGAGGGAAGTCAAGAGATCTCAAAGGAAACAATCAATCATGCAGTAGTATTTCTCTGAACCTGCTCTCATTATTTCGTTATTTCCATCGATCGACTACGCTAAAGCGACTGTGGTATCATCCCGCTACCGTACATCCCCACCTCCTCCCTGTTGCCCCTGAACTCAGATGGGCGGCTTTTGCACCCCCTCAACATTCTGTACCCTGTGTCTGTCAAACACGAGCAGTCGGGTTATGCTCCCTCTCCTGCTTGAACTGCTCCCGGTGGTACGCGACGTCCCCGGCCAGCGGCACAGCCGGCGGCGCCACGTCCTGGCGGAAGACGTACCTCTTCCAGAAGAAGACGAACTGCGCGAGCCCGTACCGCGCGAATCGCCTCAACGGAACGCTGAAGACGGCGTCTAGCTCCTCGAGGGTCTTCTCCTTGGTCTCAGGGAGGAAGAACAAGACGAGAAAGAAGCCGACAATGTTCCACCCGGCGTACCACCCGAACGCGCCGGTCGGGGTGAAGGACTCCTGCAGCGAGGGCCAGGTGACGGCGAGGATGAAGTTAAAGAACCAGGTCGTGGCGGTTGCGAGGGACATGCCGATGGGGCGGATGTACAAGGGGTATGCCTCGGCCGAGTACGTGAATGGCACGGGTCCCTCGCCAGGGGAGTAGACCATGCCGAAGAGGTAAATGCCCGTGGCGATACAGGCAATCTTGGCTGGGTTTGTGGGAATGTAGAACGAGAAACCAGTGAAGAACAGACAGATGGCCATCAAGGGGAACGTCGTCAAGAGCAGGTTGCGTCTTCCAAAAGTGTCGATCGTGTAAAAGGCTGGGAGGGCGAAGAGCCAATTGATAATGCCGAAGCCAAGAGATGCCGCCAGGGCGCTTACTTCTGAGAATTCGGCAGCCAGAAAGATCTCTGAACTATAGTAGGCTGGCAAACGTTAGCATACCGTTGAACTGTACCTTGTGGACGAGCCACCCGCTAGATACTTGGTGTACAACCCCGTCACAGCATATGGCTCACTACATACATCATTATACCGTTAAATTCATCAATAAGCACTTACCAATGACATTTACGCCGCAAAATTGTTGCATAAACATCACAATTTCCGACGCTATCATTGCATTTCTGTTACGTCTGATTGCATAAAACTCTTTTATGCGATTTTGTTTACCGATACCTTGAGACTCCTTTTCGGCTTGAAGGAGGGCATTGGCGTAGAAGAGGTCACGGGCAGCTTGGACCTTCTCGAACCGCAGCTGGCACATGGCCTTGAAGGCATCAGAGTGACGGTCCTTAGTCAGGTACCATCGCGGTGACTCGGGGCACATGTAGCAGCATGTGCAGACGAACACCGCAGGTATCATGGCGCTGCCCATCATCAGCCTCCAGTTAAGGCCGACAATGCCACCCCTGTCGGGCACGTAGTAGAACGCCAGGTCAGCAACGTAGCCGAGCATGATGCCAAAAGCCGTCCACATCTGCCACTGCATGACGAGGGCTCCGCGCAGACGTGGCGGCGCGCATTCGGCAGCAAATATAGGGGTTGTGGCAGACTTTGGGCCAATACCAAAGCCAAGCATGAAGCGAGCAATGAACACTGGGATTGGAGTCAATTAGGCGACCGAGAGAAGGGGGATGATGATTGGACTCACTGTGCCACCAAGTGTTTGTGAATGCCTGCCAAAAGCAGGCAAGAGCGGAGACTAGACAGGAGATGAAGACGGTGCCACGGCGGCCAAAGGCTTTGTTCATGGGCTCGGTGAGCCAGCAACCGATGAGAGCGCAGCAGAGGTAAGGCGCCGAGTTCGTCAGGCCGAGCAGCCAGGTGTCTCTCTCCGTCTTCCCTCCGATGCCGAATTGGGTCTTGTAGAAAGATTGGGCGCCATTGACGACGGTTTCATCCATTCCCTGCACGACGGCGCAGAAGGAACACACTTGATTGCATGTCAGCCTCCTTGTATGCAATTAAATGGAAAGGGTGAAGAAGGGTGAACAGAATAGGGCGGGGAATAATGGTTATTTTGTTGTGTTTTATTATGTTCAAGTCTGAAAGATAACGGGCAGAAAAAACGACAAGATAACTGACCTGCGACGACACCGTAAAGCATCTTGGGGTTCCGCCACTTGTGAGTGGTTTCGCCATCGAGCACCGCACGCTCTTGGGCAGTAAGCTCGGTCATGGTGTCGTATTTGTTCATGTTCCCGGCAATCATGGCGCCGAGACGAAAAGCACGAATGTCTTCTTCGTCGCCGATGCCATGCTCGCGGCAGTAATCCTCGCCCTTTTGGGCCAGCTGCTCGGGGGTGAGGCCGGACAGGGGGTTTTCGAGCTTGCGGGAAGCCTCCAACCGCTTTCGCTCTTCTTCATCGATGGCCGTAGCTTCAGAGAAACGTCCGGGATGGTCCATATGGGAGACCTCAGTGTGGGCCTGGTCTGACGGTGACCTGTCGCCGAGCTTCTCTCGCTTCGGATCCGCGGCCATCTTGATGGCAATCACTGGATCTCAAGCCCGTCGACGGGTGATCTGTACGCTAGTACGGTGGTGATGTGAAGCTTAGTGTGGACAAGCACTTAGCGGCAGGAGATGGATGGGTGGTCTAGTCAACACTGCCACGGTCCAAAGGATTGGCAAGAGGATGGGGATAGGGAAATGGAGATGGAAATGGTGAGTGAACTGGTGTCCCAAGACAGCCAAGTCAGCTTTCCGGCTTGGGGGCAGCTTGGCTACTTAAGCATCCAAGGATGAGATGCCGAGAGCAGCCATACTATGTATGTACTGAGCAGCAGGGGCGGAGACTTCTCCACAGAGCTTGAGCTTGAACGACACCAGGAACCCGGAACGCCAAAAGGGTGGTCCTTGCGGAGAATATGGAAGCCGGGGGTGGGTACAGACGTGGAGAGGGAAACCGCGGGAATCGTCGATGGAGACTGTTGGAGGCCAGAGAAAGAAGGAACGAATAGGGGCCGCGGCGGCCATGACGAGACGGCCGTTGGCGCCCGTCAGACCTGCGCTGGAAGAGCGCCGAACGACGTCATAACACTCCGGATCTCTATTTGCAGCTATCGCAACGACGATCATAACGACCGAGGGCGTGAGCCAGGTGAGATGAGCGAAGCTGCAGTCGCGGTTCGCGGTCGGCGGGTGTCCATCTTTACCAAGGCGCAGAGTGTTGAAGTTGGTGGTGTGTGAGAAACCGGGGTATGAAGGGGAAGGCGCTCGTTATGTCGGCCAACAGCGGAAAAGAGAGGTGATCGGCATCAGATCGGGATGAAGTCGAGAGACGGCGCTGGACGTGTGGAAGTCTGGGTTGGCTCGGCGCGCGCGGCGTGTGGTGGGAGGGAAGAAGTAGGTTGTTAAGATGACGTTGAATTTGCAGGAGTAAAATGGGGCCGCTGCAACAATAGCTCAAGGGGGGGGGGGGTTGGCAGCTCCCTGTCGCGTGCTATTCTCTTACTTGGCGCGGGAACAACGCCTGCCTGGGTGTCCTTGCCTGTTCGAGATGCGGTGAGATGAAGTGAGATGGGGGGAGGTGAACCGAGGGCTTGTGCCTTGGCTGCCCAGTAACCCTCCCATCTTCGATTTCAATGTCCGGGGCTGACATCGCCAAGGAAAGTCAAGATTTCTACGGAATAGTGCTGGGGGCATTTTGCAGCGCCCAGGAAACGCTAGGCGATCCTGATCCGGGGCGGGGAAGGTGCTGCGTTCCTTCCGTAGCCCCTCTCGAGGGGCCGACCCATTGACATTCCATCTCGGGCCTCACCAACCTGTAAGCAACATCTGCGAACAAGGTTACTATTATTTTTTCGACGTGGTTATATTCTATAGAAGTAGGATATTGGCCATCGAACGTCGCTCTTCACCCAAGGTCGTTGGTAAATGTGTTCCAGGGAGGGAAACTAGGTAGGTAGCTGAGCAGGTACCAAGTTAAGGTTGAGGCGGCCAAGGTGTCAAAAAAGGTTATATAATGGGCCCCGTTTTAACGTCCACCAGCGCGTTACGTTCACTCTTCGTAGACCATCAAAGCCGGCACAAAAGATGGATTGTAACGTGTAGAGTATCTATTTGATCACGCCATGGCCGACGCCAGGAAACATCTATAGTATGTTGCCCGGGCCATTTTGGATTATATACGTCATTTTGCAGCACTTGTCGTTCCACGTTAGGTGGCGGAGATCTACTCATGCACGCTTTGCTCGTGGCGGGGTTCACAGTCGTTACAATCATTCTAAGCACTATCATTAATCGTACGTGGTTGGCTCACTACGGCAAAACCCTGGCCACGCCCCCCTCTTACGCACAATACTGCTCCCTGGTAGCCTTCTTCACGCCGAACCTCTGGGCAAGGACCACCCACGAGGCGGTGCAAATCAACTTCCGGAACGCCCTCGGGCTCGCGTCGTCGCCGAACCCCTCCTCGAGCCACCCCTTGGCGGCGTCCCACTCGATGAAGCCCAGATTCTCGATGTTGTCCTTGCTGATCAGGTCCACCATCATCTTATGGATGGGCCCGCCGCGCGGCCACTTGAGCGGCGCCGTGTACGGGTGCTTCCTCCGCTCATAGAGCTCCTGCGTGATGAAGGGCTTGCCGGCCTCCTTGAGAATCCACTTCTCACTGAGCTTCTGCCGCGCCGGGCTCAGGTCCTTCCACCACAGGCTCGTGCCCGTCCCCGTGGTGCCCGTCCCAGCATCCGACCCATCGGTGGGGTCGTCGAGGTACGCCACCTTGACGCTCGGCGGCAGGTTGTTCACGTACTCGGCCAGGTGGTGGTCCAGAAACGGCGGCCGCGCCTCGATGCTGTGTGCCATCTCCGTGCGGTCGCCCAGGCAGGTCAGGATCATGTTGGCGAGGGTTCCCTTGGTGTACAGGTAGAGACTCGTGTGGAGCGGGTGCCATTTGGTCATCATCTTCCCAAGGACCTCGGGCGGGATCACCGTCTCACCGAACCCGGGCGCCTTGCATGTCTCGCGTACCCAGGGCGAGAACGAGTTCCATTCCGGCTCCAGGCGCATCGAGTTTTTGTGGGGCCCCGAGGAGGCCTCGTCCTCGAACATGCCCATCCTATCAAACATCTCCTTAAGGTCCTGCGACATCTCCTTGAACATCTCTCCGCGAACGTCGTCAGCCAAGGTAGATTGGGGCCATGCGGTGTCGGCCTCCATCAGGAAAGCCGGCAGCAGGAACGGGTATCCGGCAAAATGCTCATCCGCGCCCTCGCCCGTGAGCACGACGGGCACGCCGTGCTCCCTCGGCAGCGTGGAGAGGCAGAACTTGCCTACGCTGTTCAGGTCGAAGTTGTGGTGCTCAGTGTGGTAGACCGCGTCCGCGAAGTTGTCTGCCAGTGCGGCTTCGTCCATATCCTTCTTTAGGATTTGCACGCCAAGCCATTCGGCCGAGCGTTCAGCAATATCTACAGTAGCTGTCAGCAAGTCCCGTTCTCACCAAGGTTCGGGGGGTTCTGGTCTCGAGCTGAGAACTCACCAGCTTCATTGAAGCCCGAAGTTTCAGGAAACTGGACTGTGAAGCAGTGGATACGCTTTGTCGCATCTTGGTTGCCCAGCTTGATCCCTTCCTCGCGGACGAGTTTCGTCACGATACCCGCAATGACGGACGAGTCGATACCGCCAGACAGGTAAATCCCCACGGGGACATCGGCGCGAAGACGGAGCTTCACTGCTTCTATCAGGCGCTGCCTCACTTCCAAAACCATTTCGTCCATGCTCCGGGTCTCTGCTTCACGCTACCATGTGTTAGTATCCGAAGGTCAGGCAAACGCTTCAGCACGGATTCGCTTACCTTGTCTTTGAATTCGGGATCCCAGTACCGGTGGTGTTCAACCTCGCCGTCTGGGGAGATCTCCATCCAAGTACCCGGCTTGAGCTTCCACACGTCCTTGAAGACGGTGCTGTGGCCCTGCATTGAAGCTCCGCTGAGCAGGCCGTGAACGTCCCACTGGGGCTCCCAGTCCAAGGCCCGGAACCCCTTCATTTCCGAGGTGAGGAGCATCCGCTTGCTGGCACCTTCGCCCTGGAGAGTCCAGAACATAGGCTTGATGCCGAACCGATCTCTGGCCACAATGACCCGGCCATCATTCTCGTCGTACACGACGAAGGAGAACTCGCCACGGAGGTGCTCGAAGAAACCGGGGGCACCGTAGATCTTGTACAAAGCGACAAGAACCTCGCTATCGCAGTGGCCCTTGAACTTGTAGCCGTGCTCCTGGATCAATCGCTCTCGGATCGCGTCGTGGTCATAGATCTCTCCATTCACCACGGCATGGATCTTGCCATCGTCGCTGTGCAGCGGCTGCACTCCGTCTGGAGACAGGTCGTTAATGGCCAGTCGGGCGTGGGCCAGGCCTAAATCATGAAGTCAGTTGAAGGCTGCAGCAAATCACATCCGTTCCACGCTCATACCGATACTGCCATCGTCACTAATCCAGACTCCAGATGCGTCCGGGCCGCGATGGGCGATGGATTCGAGACTCTGCTGTAGCTGTTGACGGAGAGTTTCGCGTCCTTCTACGTTAGCATCGCCATTGGCTCCGTTGGGGGAGACGCTTCGCTGAAGCGTGATAGCCGCTGTGATGCCGCACATGATATGATGCCTCTGGGTAAGTGACCTGAGGGAAGAGTGAAGCGAAGGGAACAGAGACGAGCGCTGCAGGTCCCGAACCCCTCTTTCCTAATATATGAGATGCAACATCCGGACTATTCGAAGATGGCGTAACGGGTAACAGTCTGTAGCCGCCGCGTACAGCTTGTCCGGACTCAAAGCGCAGGAGTCCCGACGCAAACGAGTGAAGAGTCTTCATCAGCCCCAATAGCCAAGGTCGGGCCGAAGCGTGCAGCTTGGGGATGAATCTCCATAGTCAACTTGGTTGAAAAGACACTGAAGCCCGTGCGGCGATGGCGATCTTGAAGCAGATGAGCCACGCAGCAACAAGCGCGTCGATGGGTGCAGGGAGTCGGTGACTTCAGTCCCGGTAGGACGGGTCTTGGCCCGGTCGCAAGAACCTCCGCCCCAGACATGCCATGTTCTGGTTTTGGACTGCAAGTCAGAACTTCCGATGATACGGGATGCAGATACCGAGCTGAAGTGGACAAGCGTGTCGGGACTTGTGACGGAGGTTCGGGTGCTGCCGGACATATGCACGGACAAAGAAAAAGGGGTTTCGAAAGCAGCCACACAGCGCAATGGACTTTGACGATCTTGGGCTACCTACCCACCTACAGTAACTCGGCATCAGATGCCTCGTATCGACCTCGATTCTTGCGTTGTGTAAAATGTGTAGCTTCCGGGCCCCGGTGCTTCTTTGCGGAACGCGTAGACAGACCTTCTTTACGTGTAAACCGAAATATCCGTATACGCTCCTTCCGTGCCTGACCTCGAACTATAAGGAACCAGCCGCCTCCCATGCCCACCTTCCGATCTTTCCTCGGACTCTATGCAGCGTGTTCAGTGCGCCATGCAAGCGTGCCTTTGACGATCTACTCTCTGCCATACAAATGTACCAGTTCTCAAACACCAAACTTAATGAGCCTCCGCAGGAATCCCCTACGTCAAAGCAACCAGACCCCTGAACTCCGCAAAAGCTCGACGATTCGAGCATCCTGTCGTATGCAGGATCTCGTCAGACCAGCACATAATGGTCACCACACAGGCTGTTATGCAGTGTGAGTCGGTCGCGCCTCACTTCGAGCACTTCGCGGGCGGTGCTCTTTGTCTACGAGGGCCGCCATGTTGGGTATCGTCATCACATCACTACCCCACGGCAAACCGAAGTCTATTTCACGATTGTTCAATCACTTTTCGCTTTGCCCGTCGGGAGTGACCAAAGACATTAGGCCTGCGTCAAGAAGGAGAGATCGCTAGTAGATGAGCTTATCCTCTCTGACTACCACCCAGATGACTCTACGACCAGTCTCGCCCTACTTCCCTTTCTTTTCCTCACAATCTCTTTGAATGCGCATCAAAAATCGTCAATAAGCCCCCCAGGCCCAGAAACAAGCACGCAGACCTTACCCCAGCCTCCCACGAACTCGCTTTTCAGCATCTCCCAGACGGCCATCCCCTGGCCGATGAATAGCTTGCTCTCAATCCCAGATAGTAAGCCTGCGATCTCTACGTCCTCGACTAGTGCCCTGATTCGACAGCCCCAATATAATTCAACGCGGTCCGGCTGGCTGCGTACGTGCGGTAGGACGACGGTGATGCCGACACTGCCGGCAAGTGCAACAAGTGTGGGTAAGTTGTGCGGTGATCCGGAGAGCGTTGAATGTGACCGGTATCCCGCCTCGAGAAGAACTGGGATCAATTCACATTGACGAAGATTCAGACCTCGTAGCACCATTTGTGACTGAACGCGAAGACGATGTGCCAGTAGCAACCCGCGACAACGAATATGGCGATGGCAACGTGCCATGCCAGGAACAGCTCGGAAGCCTTTCTGCGGACGGGTACGGATGACGAAGGAAACAAGACAGCCAGACCGACGATGGCGACCACCCCCTAGTACCAGTTCCATTGGTTCAGGCATTTTGGCTTGCATACTCTCCTGGCCCTCGAATATAACACCGGTATTGTAACCTCCGTACCAAAGATCTTCGGAGACCAGACTCGTCTGATTCAACGACCCAGTGACGGCGTATACCACAGTTGATCTTGGCCAGCGTCTGTTGAAACGTCACCCTCGGGTCCGGCTGGGCGGCGGCGGCCCCAGCGACGTTGGCGGTGTAGCCGTCCGTCATAACCGTGCCGCTCAGTTCACATCTGCCAAACAACCTCGGTTCGTCAACGTGTACATACAATGCTAGGTTTATCGACAGCGTCCCCCGAGGTGCGACAGGCCGGGCATTCGACTATCCATTCCCAGCCGTAGCCCGACTTGGGCTCGGGCAATATCCAACTCGCAAAACAATTTGGGGGGCAGCAGATCCGCTTGGTCGTGGCTCGCAGCGTCGTTGCCAAGCCACAGAACGGCCCGGCTGCACCTGGAGAAGATCCGTCCCATATTGGTAACTAGATGTGCTTTCTCCTGGGTATGACCCTGGTTGATGCAGATAAATCGGCCCACACCAGCCTACTCTCTCACTCTCCAATCATTATTGAAGGTTGGGTCATCTGACGATGGGCCATCCTCGCCCGATAGTCTTGGACATTCGGTCTCGGACTGTGTCTACAATTCCTTCCTTCCTTATTTCGGGACCACTGGCTGAAGAGTCGAACCGAGATTGGGTTTTATACAACTAGTCCCGAAGTGGGGTCACCATAAATGGAGCTGGTATTCAACACAATGCCAGATGTCTCCTGCTGGTGCACTAATACCCGGAAAGCAAAACAAGAAACTGTTCCTATGACTCTAATGGTATCCGCTATGCTGCAAGAAGGAAGGGACCTAAGACGAAATGCGAGATTTTGTGGACTGGGTATCCTGCTGTTTTCCCCAAACACCGTTGCTATGCTTCAGCCGTAACCGTAGGGTACCCGATAACTTTTGTGGCTTCATCACTCGTTCATATCTCTAGAGTCATCACGCATAAAAGACGAGGAGTAAAAACAATGTCGGAATAGGCTCACCGCCGCAGTGGCGTGCCCACAGGGGTGCTGTAAGCGGAGCGGTCGAAACTCTTGTGCTTGGAGCGTTTGCGTTTGAGGTCGGACCAGTCAGCCTTCCAGTTCTGGATGCTCTGGGCGAGGTCGGGATCAATGTCGGTTGGGCACTGCACTTCTATAGCCTTGAGGCCAAGGCGGAGGTAAGTGAGTTCGGAATCATTTTCTTGGAGTTCCTCCTCCCTGGGGTGAGTTAGCATCGAAGGGGGCTTGGGTAGGGATGTCTTGTAAGTGAATCGAGAAGACGTACAAATCTCGTACTCGTCCTTGGAGGAAAATAATTCGTTGTGCTGCGCGTTCTGCGCGGGTTACAAGAAGCTGGTGTATGTGCTGCAAATTCGTCAGTCCACGCCCCTCGAGTGAGTCACTTTGATGTCTCACCTCTGATTCCTCCTGCCGGGCCTTGAGATTCGTCACGAGGGTTTCCAGTTCGGAATTGAGCTTTGCTGCCTCAGATGCGATGCGGAAAGTATCGACGGCAGGCTTTTTCTCAACTGTAGGTTCAGGAGAGGGCGTATCTCGTCGGAACGAGCTCCGGAACGACGGTGAGATTTCCGAGAGACCGGATCGAAACCACGAGGGCGAAGGTGAGGTCCATAAGGATTCATGATCGACACTCTGAGCGTCCATGGGCCACGTTTTTGGCTTGCCTTGGGGCGTAGCTTGAGGCGGCTCTCCCGCTAGAACTGACTCTATTTCGTCAAGCTTGCCGTGCATGGCGCTAACATTGGTGTCAGGGACATCTTCACCCGCAAGCAGCTTTTGCGTCAAGTCGTTCAGTCGTTGGATAAGGCCAAGGGTGTCTCGGGTATTCTCATTCGTGTTGTCGTTGGAATGAGCCGATGCGGTAAGGTCGTCCTCGGTCCACGAGCGTGCCAGAGGGCTCTTAGCCACGGGCGTTGAGAAGTGCTGACCAGGCGTAGAAAAATGTTGGCGGGGAGGCGGTGACAGAGGCGAGAACCCCCGATGGCTCATGGGCGAAGGTAGTCGCGGCGTTGAAATATGCGGTGAAGAGGCGCACGGCGTCACTGACACCGGTCTGTTAGAATGACTCCTCGTGCGGCGCAAGCCTTTGCACGGGCTGTCGTCGTCTTCATGGTCGTTCAGATCGAGAAAACGTAGGCCCAGCCCCGAATCCGACCTGGCGTCCGACATTGCTGGTCATCGAAGAGGTATGGAAGTAATATTTGGGGCGGTGGCCGGCCAACCAGAAAAGGAAAAAACCGGGTCTTTAGCGTCTCCCGTTCCTTTTTTTTATGTCCTTAAAGTGCCAGATGGGAGGATAGGGAGACGCGACGCAAAGGCGAGCGAGTTGCCGGTTTAGGGTCGAAGGGACTGCGACAAGTCGATTCTGCATGTACGAGACGAAAGCGTACAGTACAAAGTACAACACAGCGCAAGAAGCTAGTGGGAGGTAGTATTTCCGAGGACGATCCGAGATAGCGAGTTTGTGTTGAATGATTGCCAGGAATTTTTGGGCTTCAGGTGCAGGAAACTGGGCGCTGTATGGTCGAAAGAAGTCCAACCAATTGGCGATGCGTCGAGTCTTGTCTTTGGCGCGTTCTCGACGCGGTGAGACGGGTTGGGCGAGGAGGCTGGTGAAGGCTAGAGAGTTAGGACGGGGTGGGTGGGGGCGCTTGAAGAATTGTGGCGCCTTGCATGTGACCACAGGGGTCAAGCTGGAACTCGCGAAGCAAAGCTGTGGCTGACCCCGGCTGCGAGCGAGAGCAGCACACACGGATAATCCAAGGGCCATCAAGGGCGGAAGAAAGGGACTGCGGTGAGTGTCGTGAAGTGGAGACGGGGCCGGGATACAGTGTGAGGCGGGGCGGTCTGAGCGGCTGCACTGCACCGTTGGTGTACCGTGTGTGTGTGTGTGTGTATTGCAATGTGGGGGAAGAAGGCGGCACGGGTCACGGCGCTGTTGGCTCTTGCTCTCCGCAGCGAGGAAGGAAACAATGCTGAAGGAGAGCCCCTCTCCGCCGGGGTCGACCGTCGTCGCATGCTGCTGTAGGCTAAGTGCCTAGAGAAGTAAGGTACGGTCGAAAAAAGGAAAATGTTAGTGGGCAAGGTATACATCAACCGCAAATCCCGTTCCTTTCCGCCGTCCGTCCGACCGTCACATGCCGGCATGCCACATTGTGCAGACACTGTTGGATTCCCTCGTCAGCGTCCGCCTCCTGTTCTTCTCTCTCTCTCTCTCTCTCTCTCTCTCATATGAGTTTTCACAAGCTCACGACTGGAGAGCAAGCTAGGGGGGCCCCTTACCAGCATCTCCGTGCTTGACATATCTGCCAGTTGGTATTTGATTGCACACACAAATGGCTGGCTGCCAAGCATCTCCTGGTGGTTTCACCCGTCCACCCTGTCTGTAAAACCAAAATAGCACACGTCAGAAAGAAGTCCGACCCACCGGATTCCCGGATCATCAAGTGGGTATGCAACTGGTAGGATTGTAAAGATTCGCACCTCGGGATAAACAATTGCGGGTTGCGCTTCACGGCCAGTGCCTGCGGGAACCCTTTTGGGAGCGCACCTTTACAATCGGCTATGCTCGCCTCGAAGGGGGGAGGAGAGGGTACCTGTTGCGCTATCATCGAACGGCTCGCCGAGTTGAGCAAGGTACCAGCGTGCCATTGCCGGTTGTGGGCCGCCCAGAGCACCATGAACTCTCCCCACTGAGGAGCCTGGCCCGGCCTTGTTCCTGTCGTCCCCCGGCAAACCTAAGCTCTTGTCTTCTACTCCATCATATTGCCAGAAATAAACCCACTCGAAACATTCTCCCCCAGAGCTACACGCGACCTTTATCCTGCCTCCCATTAACCATGCAGCAGTAGATCTGGCTTTTGTTCTTAATCCTCACCTCGCAATCTCACCACGCCTTCCCCTTTGCTGTTCCGCCCGCTCATGTCCAGTTCCATGTTGCCCTGCGTCGTACAGCCTCGGTAAAGGCTGTTCCCAACTCGGTCACGCGGGGTTGTTTGGTTCGAATACCTCACCAAATTGTCGAAACTCGATCCCTAGTTGCCCATCATGTCGTGGAAGAAGACGGACAGGTTGATGGACACCATCAGGCATTACGCCAGTTTCCCGGCGACCGGCGTAAGCTTGAGGCAAATGGTGCAGTTTGGAGAGAAGCCCTCTGTCGGTTGGTCTACCCTCCCCAGCTCCCCACGGCCGGCCAGCAACCTGCCTTTGCCGCCCTTTTCCCTTTTCCTCATTCTCCAGCGCGCTTGTCTGCTTCCTCAAGTGAGGCGCCAATCGGCGCAGGTCCATCCCGAGTTTTCCGGTACCGATGCTGACTCTGACTCTGTTTCCAGGAACCCTCTTCCGTGCCTCACAATTCCTCGCCGAGGAGCTGCCAATTCGCCTGGCCCATCGTGTGCAAGAACTCGACGAGCTTCCCGACGGCCTCAACGATATGCCCTCTGTGAAGCGGGTGCAAGATTGGTACGCACAGTCGTTCGAGGTACGTCATGGCATTGCTATCGCATAACGTATGACGGACATGACTCACTAACGTTTGCTCATCCGCGCAGGAACTCACACAACTTCCGCGACCTGATCTAGACAGAAGCACCAAAGAAAGGCTGATGAAGCCGGCCAAGTCATATGGCAAAGGCTCCATGCTCTCCGAGGCGACGCGGAACCCGAGTATCGAAGAAGGCCAATATGCGTCCCTCCCCCAGTCCAACGGGAATGGCTGGAGCAAACAGAAGAACGTCGCCGCGCGGAGATATTTCGCCATGGTGGACGACACGGGCGATTGGCCGGCCGAGCTCCGACTGTACAACGAGCGCTTCGCAAAGGCCCTGCATGGCATCAAGAGGCGTCACGACGGAGTCGTGACCACCATGGCGCAGGGTATCTTGGAGTATAAGCGCAAGAGGCAGCGCATGCAGATCGATCACAACATCCAGTCGTTCCTCGACCGGTTTTACATGTCGCGCATAGGAATCCGCATGCTCATCGGCCAGCATATTGCACTGACCGATCAAAGCCATCACCGCGACCCGTCCTACGTCGGTATCATCTGTACCAAGACCAACGTCCAAGATCTCGCGCAGGAGGCCATCGAGAATGCGCGCTTTGTCTGCGAAGACCACTATGGGCTTTTCGAGGCGCCCAAGATCCAGCTTGTTTGCAACCCTAACATTAACTTCATGTATGTTCCTGGACATCTGTCGCACATGCTGTTCGAGACTCTCAAGAACTCCCTTCGCGCCGTTGTCGAAACACACGGCCAGGACAAGCAGGAGTTCCCCGTGACCAAGGTCATTGTCGCTGAAGGCAAGGAGGACATCACCATCAAGATCTCAGATGAAGGTGGTGGCATCCCCAGAAGCTCGATTCCACTTGTTTGGACGTATATGTACACCACCGTGGACCGGACACCGAACCTGGATCCGGACTTTGATAAGAGCGATTTCAAGGCGCCAATGGCCGGTTTCGGGTATGGGCTGCCCATCTCGCGGTTGTATGCGCGATACTTTGGCGGTGACCTGAAGCTCATCAGTATGGAGGGGTGAGTTCTGCGCGCCGCGCCACGATGGATCACTGTATCCGATGCACACACAGAAATGCTGACTTTGTCGCCAGGTACGGAACGGATGTTTACCTCCATCTCAACCGTCTGTCCAGCTCGTCGGAACCCCTCCAATAGGGACCAGCAGTCATGAGGGACAAGAACGCTCGAGGATTGACGCTGGGGTTGAGGTATACACTGCATAAGAGGCTCAAGGATCGCGAGATCACGGAACGCCGGCAGGTGGGAGACGCCCAGGAGATGATGAACCGGGGCAACGACCCCAACCCAGGATTCTACAGGCGCGATAGCGACCTATAAAATGAGCCTGATACGGGGCGAAGAAACTATTGATTGCCGTGCGAAGCCTGGCTACTAAGACTGTCTTCCCCTCAAGCTGAACCCGTTCCCGGAAATATACCGGCCCAGTCTTCCATTTCTGGACCTCCTGTAGTCCAAGGAGCGAGGAGAAGGGTGAAGCTATATACGGTCGAGGGTCGGTCAGAACACAGTCGAAACCATCGTATGCCAGCATCACGCTGGGACTTATTTTTTGCACTTTATTTCATCTTTACAATATCTGCTTGTGCTTATGGGCATCTCAGCGGCCGTCGCTACGACGGGAGATGACACGCACGACGCACATATACACGTCGTTTTTGGGTTTGGTTTGGGGGCCAGTTTCAAAAAAAAGAATCGCTCCGGCTGGGCAGGGTCTCGGGATTACATACGTTACGGGACGAGTCGCATCAACATCGAGACACCGGGTGGTGGTGGCGTCTTTTTGGGTACATTATGCCGCATGTTTCTCTCGTTAACTTATCGGAATACATCACTGCATGCGAACTTGGTTATGCCCCTTTCGTGACCTAATTCATTCTACCTGTTCAGCAGGTCGCTACCTCGTTGAGCAAAGCTGGTTCCCATATGACCTCGGTTTTCCCAGTACCCTGTAATCAGGGTAATGAAAGGAGCAAAAATGTAGGTATCGTCCGAATAAGGCGTCCCCGTTGCCGTTGAAGTATTTTTTGATCCTAAGGAAGGTAGAGGAGCGATCATGAGACGTAAAAAGAATGAGAGAAAAGATCGTAGATCGCCGCCCAGGTTTGCGAGTCTCCGTTGATGGCAAGGATCTTCTCGGCTTGAGGTGCCAATACTTCCATCAATGCCGTCAAACAACCTTGGCGGTACGAGTGCTAGACTACTCGTCATCGTCGCTGTCATCTCCAATGTTGCCGTAAGGAACATTGATCAGTCGCTGCGGCATGTTGCGCTGCAGCTCACGATGCTCCTTCTCGGTAAGATGCTTCCTGTCGGATCGGCCCTGCATTTGGGTTAGCAACCTGCGTTTCTCACGAGGTTGATGGCTGTCGACGTACCCTATCCCAAGTTCCGCCCGTAGCAGGCTTTCTGACGTTGGTGGTAGTCTGAGGACGAATATTCGTGCTGCTTTGAGGGCGACTGTTCAAGGCGACTTCGTGGCGACCATTGCCCGAGCTCTGGCCGCGACTGCCCGAAGCTGGAGTCATGCCGCTCATCATCGATGATCGACCCGACTGTATAGTAGGAGTCTTGGACATCTCGTACTGACGGCCATTGGAATCCCAGGCGTTGTAGGTCACCCGGCCACTTGTCTGAGGCTGGGCAATCTTTGCCTGGCTGAGCCACAGACTGTTTTCTCCCACGTCCTCACGGGTGGGCTGGGAGGTGGAATCTGAGATGATTGATCCAGCCGTGCGTCGAGTGGACGTTACGCTTACCGTATCCAATTGAGGCGGGGCGATGTTCTGCCTAGCATGGTTGATGCCGAGACCTGCGAACTTAAGGGAGGGGGCACCCGTCTCATCGTCCTCTAACTCTGCGAGTCCGTCCGTGCCAGTTATCGGTGCAAGGGGCTGTATAAAGGTCAGCAGGTCTGGACTGAGTCAAATGCTTGTTTTTCTTACTCGATAATCATGGAAGTCGAAGATGTCGGAAGGCTCGGTGGGAAGGCGAGTCTCAAAGTCTTCATTCTCCTCGAGCGGGTCAAGGTCTGTGTTGGGGCCAGCCCAAGGGGCATAGCCGGGTTCCTGGGTATTAACCCAGTGCTGGCAAGCCTTGCAGATCTGGTCCCGGTACGCGTGAGACATCTCAAATCATAAACAAGGTCGGATTGTAGACCTACATTAACTCCGTTGGTCCTGTTGTTTTTGGAAAACTGGTCGAGAACCAGAATTTGGTTGCAAGGACCCTCGCATTGGATCTCCTTTACGGGCTCGCCCGAGTGGATGCGGCAGACCATGCCAGTGTTGGCAGCATCGATTCGTACGCGGCGGTTCAGCTTATTCTGAACAAGCTTCTGTTGCTTGTTCGAGAAGCTGCTCAAAGGTTTCCACTCGCCGCCGATCTTGCAACGGAACCTAGCAGGTCAGTACGGGAGAATCCAGGGCGCTATCTTCCTTGCATACTTACTTATCAGGCGGCTTCTGGCCGTCATTCTGGGGACTGGTGGAGATAATTAGCAAACGTGGCCAGAACGAGGTGTATCTAGAGTAACTTACCCATTCGGGCGAGGGGCCATGGTCGACATGTTTGTGACTTGCGTGTATGATATGGGTTATCGCTGATAGAATTTTGGCAACCTTCTCGTCGCTAGAAGGTGATGTGCGATGCAGAGTGACTGTCGAGAAAAGTTAGAAGAATGGTAGAAAAGGTGGAGAGTATAAGAAAGAAAGGATCAGGTAGGAAGGAGCGGGAAGGGGGGGG